>JAQFZG010004679.1:0-11407 GCA_034695465.1 Entomobrya nicoleti
TGAACTTGCACAAAACTTCCATTTTTCTAGAACGAACATGTATCATCATCAGCATTATTTATTATCATTGTCGTGGTAACGTGGTGGTTGGTAACGGTAAGCCATAGACAAGTCGTATCGTATCGTTTGCCGTTTTTTCTTCCTCTTCCATTCACCATTTATTTTTTCAAAGAAAAAAAAATGGCGTCACAGTGAAAAGTTGTGTGAAGATAAGAAACTTTTTTTTCTTCTTTCTTTAAAATTAGTAACGGTGGTGGTTTTTTTGGTTGGTTTTTATTTGGCGGCAGTGGTAGTTAAGTTGGTTGGCGGATGTTGGTTATGTAATAAGTGGTCTGTTGCATATTAAGAAGATGTGATATGATGATCATGATGGCGCATCCATGCATTCAAGAGGCAGCTCCATTCAATTCAGCAGCGTCCTTTTTTTCCAACAAGCACGTTTTTCTCTTTATAGCCTTTTTTTCCGCGTTGAGTCTTCATCTTGCTATTGCGATTTGAGTGGAACATGTGTGCATATAATTTTTTGAAGGGTGTCCTTCCCTTCTTCTTTTTAGTAAAAACGCGAAAGTCTTGGTTTTTTTTGAAGAAAAAAGTATATTTTTTCTCTCTGAGTCCTTAATCACCACCACCACCACCAATCCCAAAGTATCCAGCTATTGTAGTCACTAGTATTACGGCAAGTATTAGTAGGCATATCATGATCATAATTTTCTTCTGTAAAATTCAAGAAAAAAAGAAAAGAAGGAAACATGATTAGTAATCAACCAAGTGCAAAGTAATAAGTTATTAATGGTGTATAACAATTTTTTTTATCTTAATATTTACATGGAAACATTGTGACCCAACTGAAAACAGAGTAGCACAATATGAACGAATAAAATATGAACACTGTCTCGTCTCTTCCGAAGAACCGAAGAAATAGGAATTTGGAAACAAATTAGGTCAAAATTTGGAGTTCAATTTGCAGTTATGTAATTTTCATAAATGAGTTATGTGAAGTTTGCCGCAACCTACTCAAATAGGCATAATTACCACTAGAAAATAGCACACACAGTTGACATACTTACATTACTAGTCCAATACACTTTTACTTTGTCTTACTCAATTCC
This sequence comes from Entomobrya nicoleti, assembly GCA_034695465.1. Classification (NCBI taxonomy): domain Eukaryota; kingdom Metazoa; phylum Arthropoda; class Collembola; order Entomobryomorpha; family Entomobryidae; genus Entomobrya; species Entomobrya nicoleti. The sequence goes on from JAQFZG010004679.1 coordinate 1,110, forward strand.
ACCAATTATAGAGGCTCTACATAATTACTCGAGGAAAAAAGAACTCAAATTAAACAAAGAAACAGGTCAGATCAATGTTGATGCTTTCATTTTGTGTACTGTACAGCGCTCTGTAATAGTTAAGGTGGAAGATGAGAGGGCGTAGACGTAATTGTGTTTTGAGTCATTTGCTATAAAAATGAATGCAGTATAAACCGCTTCAGTACTTACGTTAGTTAGAGTTAGAATAGAAGTATGATATGATACCTACTTCTTTTATTGAGTTGGACATTGACAAATTGACAAAATAATATGTGATAAACCAGTATTATGCGACTTGGATGCCTTACCAGACATTTGACATTTAGTTTTAGGTTTGAAGTAAAAATTGAGAGAAAATCATCGTTAAAAATTTATACATGAATCATTATTTACCGCTTTGCTGACAATACATAATACATAACATGTTTTTTAAAAGTTTGGACGTTAAATGGATTTCTGGCTGAACTTTCATTTAATCTTATTTCTTAGATTATATGGTTCAGTGTTTTTATTCAGGGAAAAACTAATGTCGCTATCGAAGATTTCCTATCTTATTACGTATATGCCTACCAATACCAAATAATTGTGTTTAGTAAATAAATGTAAACAACAAACACACATTCATCTCAATTTTCCTCTTGCGTAAATAAACGTACCCGTACTAAATAAACTCTACTGCTTTATTCTTCTCCTCCGAATGCTTCTGTCTCATCAGCTCTCTCTCTTTCCTTCCACTAAACATCTTAATGAAATGAAAATGTGAAATGTAATTTTACACCTCGCTAATTTCTCCCATTTTCTTTTTTTCCCTTCACTTACATAACTACTTATGTAGTTTACAAAAAAACCAACTACACTAACTGCCTTTTTTCTCATTCTCGTCTCATCATTTCCCGATGTTTCTCAAAAAAACACCTTTTCTTCACCGTTGCATATTATAAATGTTACGTCCTTAAGCACTCTTTCTCTCTCTGTCTCTATCCCTAAAACTCACTCAATCTCCTCAGCAAACCAAATAAATTGAAATGTGAAGAAGAAGAGCAACTCCCATAAAACTTTTCTCTCTCTCTTTATTCCCTTTTCTTTTCACAAATCAACACTTTTTTTATTTCTCTCTTTCCATTTTACATGGAAAACTCTCCACTTTTCACCCAACTAGAAAGAGAGTTTACTAGACTGTAAATCCAAACCCAACTCCATCACTCCAACAGCACAGTCTACACCAAATATATCCCCATTTTCATGTCAAATGAAAGAGCAAGCAGCACCACAAGTATAACTTGTAGCTTGAACACAGAACACTCAACTCCAAGCATCATACTACAAAGCTTGGTCGCTTTGTGTACAAAAAATTCCCAACTGTTTCAATTAATCGAAAAGTATCCTGTTTGGAAAGAGAGCAGTGAACACTAAAGATGCAGTCAAAAATAATATACATCCAAGCAAACAATTTTACTTGCACATACATAAATACTGTATATATACACCCTAACAATCTCTTATGTATTTATACACATAAAAAAAATTAAACAAACAAAATATATTCCAAAGCGCAACATTTTCATTCAACTTGATTTCTAACATTCCAACAAAACGTTATCCAAGTAATCATCATCATCAGGTTCATTTGAAACTTTCTCTTTTTCCCTGCTGTGTTCAGTGTTACTAGTAGATATAAAATGTGAACCATAGCTCAGCAAACTCAATCCTTCTCTCTCGCTCTCATCAACCAACTTATATCAATATATATATACGTATTTGTGTGTGATGTCGATGTGACGTTTGTTGGAAAAGTAGAACCAAAAAACAAACCACACTATTCCACATTACCACTACCTCCCTCCACACACCTCCACCTCCTCCGTACCAACAAGATAAACTTGTCGTGTGAGATTTTACCCGCTTCAACGAACACACACACACACACAGTTATTCCCCCAAATAATTTTCCCTCGTTTCCCATATTCTGTCAAACTTCATTTCCTTTTTCTGCGAGAGCACACAACAGGAAAATGGAAGAAGAAGTAAAATATATAAATACATTAGCTTATGGAGAAAACCGTATACATTTGTATAGCTGTATAGTTTTCATTCATTTTCATCATGCGGTCAATACAAGAAGGTTTTGGAGGTGGATGTGGAGGAGATGAACAAAAAGAAAAACTGTTCGAACTGAACAGAGATGTTTTTTTTTCTGCTGGACATTGTACTACTTTGCTTTTTATGACACGTACATAATATCTTTTCTCTCTTATTTCCTTGTCTGTCTTCTTTTCTTCACCGTCTGCTCTACTTACTTCTTTTTCTCTCTTCTTATGCTACATGTTATCCATTAGCTCCTTTTTTTAAACGAGTCTTTAAGAAAAAACACTATTCATCTGCCAAAATACACATACCTTAAATCCATTTTATTTTTTTCAAGCAGAGTATTCTTCTTCAAAAAGTATTCTATCCAAATTAAAGTCGACAAGATAGAATGAAGACGTAAGTAAAGTATGCGCACGTATCTAATATTTATTTACCCGTCATTCAATTCACTTCAGTCTTTATCCCTTTTTTTAAAAGCGGTTGAGAAAAAAAGTTTTTAACCCTTCAACTATTTATCCATCTATGCTTCTTATTTGTTTTCATAACTTTGTATTGATGTTTCGCATTACAGTTAATATAAAAGGATGAAAATGTTTTTCAAGTATATAAAAAAATCTCGCTAACCAAATACGGATATTTATCAAGCACTTTTGTTAAGCGGAAAACACTTTTCATCATTTTACCGCTTTGCTTCCTTATATAATCTTGCCAAGATCTCATCCTACCATACCATCAATCCACAAGTTTATATCATCATTAGAATTCACAAGTGAAAATCATGTTTTTCACTTTTGGATGCCAAATAGGATACAAACTTATTGATTAAATACTTCCGTGCACGGATGAGGATGATGTGAGCGAGTATGTACGTGAGTTTGCGTGAGTGCATTTACGTATCTTCATGTTCCATTCCATCATCCTCGTCATCGCATCGCTATTCGCTACGTTTCTTATATTTTTTTAAAGAGTAGCTGAGTGCAGGTGTCATCATTATAACGCTTCAGTGTGCTGTAATTAAGTATGACTTTTATTAAAATGAATAAAAGTATTTACGTAGACTGCTGCGTAGACGTATTTTGTAATAGCAACACTCACACAGCTTATCAATAAGATATAAGTTAAAAATATAGGCGACAAGTAGAAAAAACAAGTGTATTTAGGAGCCTAGAAAAATGTGCGTTGTATTTTATTTTTTATTAAAAAATTCTTCAAAAATCTGAGTGCGCGGTAAACAAAACAGAGTAAACAATATTTTGCGCTTCTTTCTAATATGTAAGCATGAGTGATATGACAAACGAGAAAAGACAAGAGAGAAAATGAAAAAAGTAATTTCATTCTTTTCCATCAAAGTATATTTTCGATGACAGTAATGTATGTAATGTGTGTATAGTACATACACGATGAGACGTGAGACGCCACAGAGATATTTTTTTCTACTGTTTTAGTGTTAAAATGAATGGCTCAAATGAGACAGTAATTGAAAGGGGAGAATGGGAAAGAAAAGAATGACAACGACGAATAATACCAAGAAGCCAAATTACCCATTGGTGTTTTTTCACTGTACACAGTACACAAACCAGTAAATTTGGTGGTGATTAAAGTAAAAAGAGAAATGTATGTTGCGTCAGATGACTCATCATAATTTTTGCAAGTTTCAATATATTCCTTTCATTTAACCAACCAAACCACTTTTTATTCCACCTAAGTCCACCTTTCATCAAACTTACAAATTTGAAATAAACACTACAAATTTGTGTATTTAATTTTGAAACATTAATGTGCTTACAATTTATGTGCATTATTTGCATATTAATACATTCAAGTAGCTATAAACCACATCCATCATGCAAGCACTTTATTTAAGCTCCTTTCAATTTCTACTCTACTTTTTTATGTGGTGGAATGCGATCCCTAGTTTCATATTGTGTCTACGTCTGCACAAATATCTACTTGAGTGCAGTCTGAAGTCTACAATCAATAAAAAATAAGTCCTTTTACTGTTACTACCGGTGTTGTTGTGTGAACGAGAGGGAGGAGGAGGGGAGGAGAAAAGTGATGCAATCTTCTTTTCTTTTGAAGTTGAGATTTTGTCAGTTGTTTTGTTAGTCACATACATCAGATTAGACATGACTAGGCTTTTGTGTTTTGTATTTATTAGTACTTATAACATGCAGTTATTATATATTCAGGAGGTTTTATATATAGAGAGCTTGTATAATAAGTAGTATTATTAGACAAGGGAAAGCATGAAACCGAATATATTTTCCAAGGATAAGAGTTTTATATGGACAAGGAAGACATATTTGAAGAATATGCCATGTATTGCAAGACGACAAGCGATAAGTAAACAAAAGGAAAATTTCGCCTTGAGTTATGAAATTATTTAGAAGAACAAAGCAACTAAGTTGAATCTAAATCACTCTAAATGAGGAGGGAAGCCAAAAAAAATTGTTAGTAAACATGTTACGCTTTTCGCATTGACAGATAAAATGATCTAGATGACGGATTGACATATGTGCATAATATGATAGGGAAAGGCTGACAGAAAAAAATATATTTCCAAGTACATAAGATACCCAATACCGACCGACTTTGAGTAAGAAAGAAAGAAAAAAAAACAGGGAAAAATAATGAAGACCCATGAGATATTTAGAGAAGTGAGCTGGTAAAAAGGGCTGTCATAAAAGAAACATGAAGGATCAGTGAAAGACGTAAGTAGGAAGAAAAGATTATAAAAACTCAGCCATCAATACAGAAAAAAGAGAAGATTTTAATTAACCCATCTTATGTTTTATAGGTTACTAAAATATCCGAAAAGAGAGCTTTAAAAAAAATACAAAGTCAGGATTAGATAAGGTGGAAAGGGAATCGTTGAATATTTTTTTTTTACATAATTTGATCAGAACCATACATTTCTATTTATTTCACAACGGAGTCATACAGAAAGTTCTGCAGTGTTCAAAAAGACTAAAAAAGCGATCATGAATAAATTTGTAAAATTTATTTGTTGTTTGTTTTACTTTACAGTTTGGATATAAGGAGTATTTACAACTTGACTTTGTTTCTATCACAATTATGTGGAAGGAAGTATAAAGGTATAAATTAGTTAATAGGGTTGTTGACATATGTCACTATGTAACAAGCTTTGTGTCTGTGTCTACTTGTTCAACACGTTCTCTTTGTTCTAAAAAAGTTGCTGTTTTGAGCCAGTTACTACCCCAGACTTGAAATCTTGTAAACTAAAAACTCACGAGAGACGTTTTCCTATGCTACTGCTTTTTACCTTGGCAACAATGTATTTTTAAATACGTTATAAAGTCTTAACGTTCAAAATAAGGTTGTCATTCCCAGTCGGCGCGGAATGTAAACCGTCACATTTTTTTTTTCTTAAAAGAAAGTGATAAAGTTAACAGAAAAGTTAAAAGTTAGCCAACTAACGAAGCACAAAAAAAGGAAGAAAAAAAGTTCCTTCTGGGAAAAGACGATATGATGATGTTATGGGAATAAAAAAGTCCATCACATCACATACTTATTTTTAAGTCGATTGAAAAAGTGAATCGAATCAAAATTCACTCATCTGGGTCAACTGCAGGGAAAAAAAGACTCTTATGTAACCACTCAAAGAAGGCATAGAACATGCCATCCTGTGACCATGCTGGTTTGGAGGGAGGCTTTGGAGTGGCTTGGCTTATATTCTTCTTTTTTATGTCTGATGGCCTTCATGACTATAAACGATGAATGAGGATGTAAACTAGTTTTTGTACAAAAAATATATGATGGAAGCACATTGTAGTAGATTGGTTATGAAGATAATACCCCATCTTTTAAAAAGTGTTCATGTTCAAATAAAAAATAGCCGTATAGAAATCAGTAGTTACTGTAGTTGTACTACTAAAGTCAGTGTATAGCCAATCAAAACGTCATCAAGAGACCACCATGAACGGCAGCCGCCGCCGCCACCACCACCACTGCGAGCTTTTTAAAAAAGAATATTTTTTTTCAAAGAAGGAAAATATTTTTTTATGCGGGCATATACATAAGATAAAACCTTATATGTTATATAAAATAAGTAGTATGGTCGGTGTATGTAATGCTCATAAGACACATCAAGTGTAAAATATATTATATATAAATTGTGTTATATAATTTTTCTTGTAGGTTTGGTTGGATAGGTACATAAATTCTTCTTCTTTTTTCCCCCACCCCACTTTATTGTGGAGACGCTTAAAGAAAAATGATCTACAATAAAATTGCCTCAAGAAAACAGTGTAAACAGAGTATGAAAAAAAAGTTGAGAAAAAGTTATGCGGGAACATTTTGACAAGTTCTTTCTCTCCTGTTCAGAGAGAGAGAGAGAGGGGGAAAAACAGGTAGTTGGAGCTGGATGGAGTCAGTCATATCTACATGTTTTTTGCATATCTACATGTTTAAGAAGCTAGTATTCTTTTTTTTTGCATAAATATCATCCCATGCAAAAACTCTTCATATTTTTCCCCTGTTCCCTGTTACAACAGGGGAAAAAGCAGCAGTAGCCTAAAAAACTTTCACCGTCATATTCACACAAATAGAAATAAACATTTCAAAAAATAAAAAGTATAAAATACAGCGGCTTTTCATTGTAAACATCTTTCTTAGTGGTAACTTTGACATACTTTTTATAGTCATATGATGGCTGATGGTAGTAGTATATCTTTTAATGTATAAAATGATAAAAAACTGATACACTCCCATAAATATCTTCCGTCAGCAATATCCCAACGTATTTTACAACTTACAAACATATAAAATGAATGCACTAAAGTAAAAAGTGAGTAGAAAAAAAATAAGAGTAAAGATGCTGCGGGGCTAAAGTCACTAGTCAACTTTACTCAGTTGTCGTTGTACTACGTGTGACAATCGGACAGACGCAAAAAGGTCCACACTCCACACACGAGAGAGAAAAAAACCACAATATATAAAGTTCTTTCTCCTCCGGAATACCAAATTTTCCATGTTTTAATGCTCACATAAACTTACAATACAATGAACACCACTACCACCAGAGATGCTACTCACGAGAGAGAGAGAGAGGTAGCAAGAGAAAGACGTCCGAATATTAAATGGGGAATGTAGACATGAATGCCTTTCTCAATTTCCTTCTCGTAGACATCATTGTCATATCACACAAGTTAAAGCATGCGATGCGATGAGGAGGAGCATTGAATGAAATTTTTTTTGTGTTGAATTATCGTCACCATTGTATTTTTTAAGACACTTGTTCACAAAATAAAAATAGTGAAGAATTGTGCAAAAAAAAGAAGATGATGATGATTGAGACCTCTTGCCCGCCTGCCTCCTCCTCTGCCATTTTCGTTTCCTTCTCTCTTTTAAAATTACAATGTGTGTGCCGTGCGGTGTGTACAAGAGCTATATATTATACAGTAGAAATGGCTTGTTGGTTGTTGGGAATGAAGTATGATGAAAGGGAAGTCATGAGGGAAAGTTGTAAAGGGGCACACAAGTGCGATAAATTGTTCCAATTTAAGGAACCCATTCAAGGAATCACCATCTTGTTAACTATTACCAGGCTACGATGATGACGATCATGACGATCATGTCAAACGAAATGCCTTTGTTTTGCTCGTACACAAAATGATGTGCACATCAGACCAACCACAATCACCATACCACCATTGCCACATTTTCTACAAGCGACAGGGAATAAGAGAGCGACGACGACGACGACGACGATAAGAGATCATAAACACACAAAAGACCTGGAGACATGTAAATGTGCGAAAGAAGATGGGAAATAGATGTACATTAAAAACTTTGAACAAGCAGGGGGAATCGTATATGAAGTAGTGTGTGCTTTCTTTTGTTAATGTAATATTGTCAGTCAGTGAGCCAGAAAGTGCTTTCCTGGGTTACCTTGTGCAAGGAATATGGATGGATGTACGAGGAGTAAAAAGTTTACTTAAAAACTTGTGTTTGTGTGTTGCTAACTGTACAATGGAAATGAGGCTGAGGATGCGACGGACGAGGCTGGTCACAAAACGTGAATTTGTGTCAGAGCAAAAAACTTGAAGAAATATAATGATTCAGAGAGAAATATGTAGGAAACAGGAATGATGGAGATATTATGGTATAATAACAAATTGTAAATTTTGATGGATGCATGACGATATGGTATAAATAATAAATTGTTAAACTGAATCTATGAAAGTTGCAGTTTACAGGGAAATGGATTTTAAAGTTTAAAATCGTTAGAAATTTTGGAGTTACATATTTACCGATATGGACAGACGCATTGAGTGTAGTCACATGAAAATGTTGACATTATTAGTTTACGTTAACTTGCTAAATTGTAAGTGTGATGGAGTAAAGTGGATGATGATGCAATGTATGATGTATTTGTAAGGTTGCTCTAAAATGACTTGGTTTCTAATAGAAAGCTAGATGAAGACGACAGAACAACGACAATTTGATGATATTTATCGGTGTGCTCTCTTTCTAGCCGTTTGAATTGACTTTATTGTTATTAATGTAAGAAGAGAAGGTATGTATATTGTATAAGTAAGTTTATTACTGTTATTGTATTCGACATTCCTTTGATGAGTTTTCTAAAGATTTCCTAGTGCTTATCAGCCACCAACATAAAATGGCATTGAAGGAAAGAAAGAAAAGTAGACGTGAAAATGACGTGCGCGCATGATATTTACACAATTATAAATCAACTCTTATTCAAAAGTGGTGATAGTTTTTTTTCGTAGAATAATAATATAAAGTAGCCACGGTTTTGAGTCAAGGACTATACAATTTAATTGTACGCCTATTGTTGTGGTTACACGTGTAGCCTTGAATTTAGTAAAGTGAACATCTTTTTGTAAAGTATCTATACATTATTTATACATGGCTCGTTTTTTGTGGTTGTGGATCTAACCGAATAAAATTGGTATGGACGACGGACCGGGAAACATTTCAAAGACACTATCTCAATAACTTATGCATGATGACTTTGTATTCAAAGTAATGCAATAATACTATCTTCCTCAAAATTTTGTACAAATTGGATTCTCAAGTGTGAGTTTGGTCTGTAGACTAAAAATGTGCTAACAAAATTCATCATAAATATAATGCAATAGGAAATTGTAAAGGTGTTAGGCATAAATAAAATATCTGTCTAGAGGTTTTTTCAGTAACTTAAGGATAAACATCAAGCAAAATTATATACACTATTATGTACATGATATTGTTAGTTTATAATACAAAATAAAATTTATTTATTTATTTACATTACAGGATAGATAAATAATAATGTTTACAATTTTTTTTTACTAAATGTGGGATTTATAAATAAATCATAACAAAAATAAGAAGGATGTTTACCTCCAAATGTCAACTCTCCAAATGTGGTAATACTATTGATTTGTTTATAATCTTTTGATACTCTCAATTTTAATGTAGCGGCAAAAAGTAAGAATAAATTTGTTGTGAACAAAGCTAGTTCTTGTAAAAGGAATCTTGAAAACTACTTTAGAATTTTTAATGGAGAAAAATCCACGGGGGTAAATCAATCCGGGATTTATGAGAAAGGTTTTCTAAAGAAGTGTGCGCAGAGAGTTGAAATTTGGCTACTTTTAATATGACTGGCTGAAATGCAATATTATTAGAGTTTTTGCGTGTAAAAGTTATTGACACTTTATTCCAATCCAAATCCAATTTTGACTCTTATTCATTTTGTGGTTTGGTTTGGCTTTCACTTTTACTCGAAAATGTTACGCTAAGTGCAAGGGTCACTAGAACGATGATTAAAACAAGGCATACAGCGATCAAAATCTTTTTCTGTAATAAACAAAAAAATAAAAGGGTTAGAAATATGTGAAAAAAATTATTGTAAAGCGATATGGAACAAAAAAATAATGTAATGATATGTTTTAAGAGCAGAAGCAAAAATTGTGTCATAAAATTAAGGAAAGCAAGCATAAATGAAAACAACAACTGACGAAAGAAAAAAAACCAAAGCAAAAAATTGTGAAAGGTAAACTATAATTTTAAACAGGTATAACGTCTGAAAACTGCGCCATAAATAAGGATGCAAGGTTACGAATTTTATGGCTTCATAAATTCCCATCCACTTAAATAAAGACATTCAGTGCGCAATGGTCGTTTAAAATTGAATAAGGTAAAATATACTCTCCAATAACGCT
>JAQFZG010004680.1:0-11407 GCA_034695465.1 Entomobrya nicoleti
TTTTTGATAACCAACAACACTAACGTTTTTCATGTTTTACAAATCTATTATATTCTCCCTCAATTGCTATAGAAACACATGCAATATTTACAGGATTACATAATACTAATAATCTTATATTAAAATAAGATTTTTCGTCGTTACTTTATTTTTTTTTTGAAATAAAAATTGTTCCTGAAATCGTGCCAAACTTTACTACCTACCAATCCTTAAAAATATTTTACGGTCCTTCATTATTAGATCCTCTGAAATAAATAATCAAACAATGCCACAATTGATTTCTACAAAAACCAAAAATTTCCTTGTAAAAAAATAAATTTAACGAGACCAAAAATTGGCGTAGCATTTTGCTTCACAAAATCTCATAGTATTACGTACATAAACTTATATAATGAGATCAAATAGTGATCATCAATCACCTTCTTCATTATTCTCTTACAATTGCATGTTACATTGATGCAGGTGTCTGGTGAGATGATGAAATTGCAAAAAAAAACTGCAATGCAGAGTCGCTGTCGCGCTGCTACCGTAACGTAACGTGTCACTTACGCAACTTGCCATATTCACAAAAGGATACTTAATTTTTTACTTTTAAAATGCATAATTTTATTTTTCAAAAGTTGGAATCTTTTTGGGAGCCTGTTTAAGTTACTACAGTGCACAGTCTCCAAAAACATATTCTAACATATTTTTTTTAAATGTAAGCAGCCAGCCAGCTAAACTTAATAAAACCATTAATGAGAATATGTATACTTATTTTTGGTCTACTTTAAAAAATACGCATGTTTTTTTTTATATCAAATCGAAATCCTAACGTGTGGTCACACTCACATCACGACTTATACTCATACCACACAGCTTTTCGTAGCAAATTTGAAAAAAATCCACATCCCGTCAACATAATTTACTGCAACAACATTGTAAAGACTTTTGCTATAATGGTATCACAACAATGTGCAAAAACTTTTTTTTGTCAGAACAAACGAAAAAAAAGTGTTAACTTGTAGTTCGCGTGGTAAATCAATTTTTAAAAGTTTTTTTTCTCTCTCTACTTAACACATTCATACATACATTTGTGATTATTACTATTATTGTGCTGTGTGTAAATGAGTAATTTTGCAACAACCACTTTAGTTATTATCCTTACAAGTTTGGGTTTTTTTATGAAAAAAAACGCACGACAGAATATATGCGCGCACGAAAATGCGTTCCTTTTTAATAATATAATTCTCTTTTTGCACCCATTTTGTTCAACCACTAAGTAAACCGATATTGCTACCAATTTTGCCCTACCACATCGTTCGCACTTACCAAAAATATTTATATTGTTTTTTTTGCCACATAAAAAAAATTGCATAATCACCACGGTAACACGCAGTTGTACTAAAAAACCATATGCATCTCCTCCAATTTACACTTTTCTATCTTTGCACGTATTTATCTATTTTACTGTTACTTTTCGAGCTTAACATATTGAATTGTTTGATTACCTATTATTATTAGAAGAAAATGCATACAATTAACTTGAAATAAGGAATACTGGGAACTTAAGACCTTGAATCAAATATTCTAAAAACGGACAAGCCTAAATTTAGTCCATCATCCAAATGACCTTGAAACGAATTTCAAAAGGACTTGTACGTGAACATCAACATGTAACAGTCACACAACATATTTTTGTATAATTATCAAATTTAAAACCAGTATAAACTTCAAATGGACAAATAAGTCTCGTTTTTCATCATTCAAGGTCTGTTACTCTGTTTAAAAGAATTGTTCAAATATATTTTGCACACTCAAAAGGAACAAAAAAAAATTAGTTCGCAATAAAAATTCAAGAAAGGGTCTCACTCACTCACGCAATGTCTATGTCTTTTTTAATCTTCACACACAAAAGCACACAATGAGCTTGTAAAGCACGTGGTTAGGCTATTATTAACATTTCATTCCGTCCAATTTTTTATAATTTATGGTGGGCGATGAGATGCAAATGGGTTATAATTTGGGATTTTTTTTATGTGTGTAAGCATCATATACCCAGCTAACAATAGGATAATAGATACTTATTGATGTAATAGCACCACTAATATACCATTTAGAATGCTCTTGACAAGACTGCACGAAATAGTTAATTGTGGAGGCATCAAAACTATTAGGCAAGCTTAAATGGGTAAAAAACACTAAAGATAATGCGTGGTTATACCATCAGATCCCGTTTTTTCGGAGAACCCATTTGGTTACCAGGTTACTGGGTACAAAAAAAAGTGAATCTGAGGTAATTTATGTAATTTACAAATTAGCAAACATAATAGCTGTTTTACTTAACTCATCATGTAGACATCACGGTTTTCTCATTGTTTTTGACAGGACAAAAAATTTGCGGGCCATTTTTACTAGTTTTCAAGTAAAATTTCATCATAAACTTTTAAATTTCGTTTTTAAAAATTCCAGCCCATACTCAACTCACAAGGGATATTTTCAGATTAGCAAATTATATTACAACAGTGGATTATTGTTGCGTAAGATAAAATGTATGCCAGCATTGTCGTACAATACCCGAATGTAATACTTATACTGGCTGGGCGGTTAGATTTTTCGAATTCTTACGAAATTATTAATTTTGTACTTATCATTTGATTTTTTTTAGTAAACTGTCATTTTAATCGTAATTTCATGTTGTAATACAAAGCGTTAGCATATATGATGTTTTAACGTTGGTCAAAAATATACAAATGGCGGGGCTTGTGACACATTCCCGTTTTTTCATGAAATTCTTTCCTAACGGAGAAAAGAATGAAGGGTTGAAATTAAGTGCTATTACAAAACCTACTTAATATTACTATAAAATTTACATACAATTTTTAACAAAAAATATTAACATCTCTTTTCTGTTATGCAAAACATTGCAATTTTTTCGCAACTCGGTTGAATACCACTTATGGTTTACTGTCAATCAAATAATTTTACTTAGTTGCCTCTAATTTCATAATAAAAGCACATTAATTTGATATCTAATTTTAAAAAGATGTATTTTCGTTGATGCTTATACATATGCCAAATTGGTGTATCAGTTGACAAATGATATTTGTAAAAGGAATTAGTACATTAAAAAGGAAGAGTCTTGTCATTTTGTGAAATGTCACAACATTTAGGTTATATCGTATCGAAATGCAAATTACTAATAATTTAAAGTTGTGCTTGTGACAATAATTTAAGGCTTAATATTGCTCAAATATTAAGTGAATGTGAATATCAATACATTTGGTTGTGCTTAGAAGTTAACACGACAGAAAAACAAAAATAATTTACTTGAAAACCAGGTTAAGGAAAAGATGTTCAAATTTGTACTTAGGCAATGCAAAAAAATTATATACTGGATTGAATTATTATCAGTTACGCTATAAATGAAACTTTACAAATATTTTAACGCTTAGGGACCTCGCCTTGGTAAATCTAATCAAACTTGCTTGGCCAAGAGTAATTTTTTAAACTATGCAGATTTACAGCAAATATATGCAAAAAGGAATGCGCCTTCGGCTTACTCAATCTTTAATCTTTCACAGTACACAATGTGAACACATAGGCGTTTCCCTAATTCATTGTACTGAGCTGCTGCTTCTGCTGCAAATGCTTTTTGAACAAAATCCTTAAAATTGTGCTCCAAGAAACGTTTATATAAAGCCTGGATATAATATACGGAAGTTAATTGCACACACGGCAGTACGACAAGTTTTTCCTGGCGCTGGAGCAAAATACAATGCATGTCGTATGATTTATGATACACCATTGTGATAATTATTTAATAATAAATAACATTCGTGGCCTGGATTTGATTCATGAGATTACTAATTGGCTATTCTCTAGGACAAATAATTTGCAAATCCTCAAGCACACTTTTAATTAAACAATAAGTTCCCCAATGGCTTCGATCGCTCTGGAATGATGCCCATATGTTGTATGTGTTAAAAAATAATGCTTACAGTACCAATATATTATGCATGTGTGTAAATCCACTAAAAATATGGAATGTCAACGCCCAGTTTACGAAGAATGTTACCGTTCACAATAACTTGTTATAATTGCGATAGAGCTGTCATCAGATCATCGTCTCAGGGGCTTACCTGAAAGTAAACAAAATAATCAAAAAATTTAGTACAGAATTTATGATTCATAGAACAATAGTATTAATTACAAAGTATAGCTATGCGTTTTCAAGTGAAATTTTCAAGTGATTGCCTACTGCAAATTTTCTAAAAAAAACTAAAATAAATCCATTTTCTTCCCCATTTCGTCAGACTATTCAACAAATATGAAACTTTCAAACAAATACGCAATATTTATGTCAACACAGAAAATGCGGGATCTAGTTTGTGAAACATTGATACATCCTGACTAGTTGGAGATTAAATCACTGTCACCATATTATTAGTTTGGTTTCCTCAACTCTCTTCTTGTACCAACTTTTAAATTATTATGCAAAATCCACTTTCTAAAAATTCGACACTTTTCCCAAAACAATACATATCTCTATTATCTTTTCTAAAGTAAAGTGAAATTAAATGTATTACAAAATGACTATCACACACAATAATTTAGGATATCAATACACCATATAATTTTTTTTCAATCAGAAAAGGGTATTACTCTTAGACCATGCCGATGTTTTATGAAATTATGCAAAACGAGCTGGGTGGTTTTGGTAAAACACAACTTCCTGTTAAAATACCATAACAAGACCACCGACCAAGCCAATAATGATGTGATCATGACGATGACGACACATCCAAACTACATTTCACTTAAAATATTGTCATTATTTTTTCAAAATGATATATATTTATCACTTTTTAATTACACCAATCTATTTCTAAAATAAGTAGCATGTTTGTTAAAAAGTGTGAAAACATAAATGTACACACCATGCGAAAAAAACATGTACATTTAACAAGCTTCTTTTTTATTCATTGCAAAAATTTAACAAAGAAGGCAAATTACAAGAGCCCAACTCAAATTTCTCTTTCATCCCAATTACTTTGTTGACACATTTTTTTTTTCTTCGGGGAAGTGAAGTGACAAGTGATCACACATATCATTATATTGTCCTTTTTTTACATGCATATATATCCATATCCCTGCAAACGAAAGGACCAAAAAAAATATATTGAAAAAAATGCACAACAAAAGAGATTTTTAGTTGTTATAGTAGTTAGTATAATTGCACATACTACATATGTATATATTTACCGACCACTTTGTTTTCTGTTGCTATTTTATTTCTCACACTCGGAGACATAAAAAAAACCAAAGGGGCCAATGTGTTGTTAGCAACACTTCATCAACATAATAGACTTCACATCAACATTTCACTCTCTTCAAATTTTTTTTAATGATTCAATAATTTTCTAGTTGAAAATAATACCTAAAGCTTGTCTATATATTTTGTTCGTTCGTTCTTGTTATATTCGTTCAAATGTATAATTTATAATATATGTGTAAAATATATAAACATGATAATTGCACAAAAATTATATATCCCTTCGTTGTGTTTTTACACGTTAAGCGGACAAAAAAAAACTGTTCTTAAATTAACTTATCGTAACCATAGGCATGTGCGTGCACAGTGTACACACAGAGATGTTTAAAAAATATATAAGTATGGCTCACGTCACAACTAAATATTAAACAGAGAGTAGTAAAAAAATGCATGCGGTTTTTACAAATAAATAAATAAAGATAAGTAGACTTTTATATAGCAAATCAATGCCCTAGCATGAAAAGAATTGAATCTTTTAAAAAATGATCTTTAAAAAAGTACCAAGTGAACTTTAAGCAGAATCACTACATGATTATGATTTGTATAGGTATGCGGCTAATGATTTGCTTATTATAGCAAGAAGCAATGGGACATGTACATAACTTCATATTTGTTATATTGCCCACAATTTAAAAAAAATATAATTTTAACATTTTTCCTAGCAAAACTTTCTGATTGTAATTGCAATTATGATTATTACTCATAAAATAGTATTATCATCATCGTTTCAGTTCAGAAAAAAGTATAAAAAAAATCTCTTTTGTTATATGATACAGACAAGACAGCAGTGTGATGATGCCATAAAAATAATTCAAACAAAACAAAACAGAAATAAAAATGAGAAAGGGAGAGAGAGGGAGAGGAGACGAAGCGTGTAAACTTTTGACTATGATGATATGATAAATAATGATGGATGCCATAGGTTACTTTTTTAACTATTTGGCTAATTAATGGTTGAGTTTTTGCTAAAAAAAAACAAAACTTCATAGTATGTACTTATCATTTATGGCCTTTTGATGGCTCGATAATATTGAATATAAAATATAAATGGTCGTGTCAAGAACTTGAGCAGGTATACTAAAAATTATTTATTTTACGTTCGTTCTAAGAGTCATCATTTTAACTAGTGTATATTTTTTATTTGTTTCTTCCAATTTGAGTTTTTTTGAGGAAAAGATTTTTTTTGGTTATCTTGTTTGTGTTCAATATCAACTTACAATTTATACCTACATAAGTAGCTGCCAACTTGTAATTTTTTTAGTTTGAATTCAATTGATGAAATGATTAAAAATAGCGTATTTGCAAATTATCACTTTAGTATAAAAAATTGAATTCGCTAGCTGTATTTTTTCTCATTCAAAAGAGAATGTTCATGTGACGAAGATAAATGTAGAGATGACATTCTTCTACACATCAATTCATGTGTACTGATTTCCTCACCTGCCAAACTTATAAAAATCTTGATTAATGGCAAGTATCAAATGGCTTCAATCGACAATATCCGATCATCATTAATCGTCATCATCAATGAGCTAGTCAAGCCAAACCACGCCTTTTACTCATCTTTTTTGGAGTTGAGTGTAGAAGTAATACCAAGCGCTTGTCGCCGCACTGTTTACGATTCTAAATCACTTTTATGACAGGCCGCTACAATAACATCATGTTTTTGTACTTTGTTGTTTGAATTGAAAGAGAGACAAACCATTTTTTTTACTTCCTCATATTTTTACTGTTACAGCTCACTAACAAAAGCTGCGACGAATAGTATGAAACGGTAGTCTACTGACCGAGTGTAACTATCAAGCTTGAAGAATATATTGCCGTTATTTTAAGTAGGTACATTGGGTGGTGGAGGCATAGCGAAGTGGTTAGACTATTGTTAGTAAACTTGTTGGAATCTTGTGTATCTTTACTGTCTTTAGGTTCGAAACTCAGGAAGGTGGAGTTTTTTCTCAGAAAATAAAAAAAATAGTTTGGGAGCAACCGTTAGCTAGCTAGGTTGAATATATGAATGAGTAACATCTTTATAAAGAATGGCAAATCAAATCTTAAACATGGGGAGGGGAATACTGGGAAACGACATTGTATACAGAGGTATTATGAACGTAGCTTGTGGAGTAAACACAGTTTCTGAAGCTGTTAAAAGAGGATTTCAAAGAACAAGAGAATACTGGCGAGGGAATGACACTGGAAGTAGATGGCAGTGGTTAAGAGACATGCTACAAGAAATAGTTTGTATTGGGCGAGGTGTATTTACAGCGTACCAAGGAGTGCGACAACTTCATCAAACATTCATAGTATAGTATAGTAAACATTAAAGATATTAAATTCTATTAACAAATTTGTAAATATGTACAAAGTGGAAATATAATTTTTTAGGGTTATTTGAGAAAATTCCAACTTGTCCCATTTTGCTCTAATTTATAATTTGTATATGATTCCTAAAGCTTGTTCGAAACAACATGAAGCCATAATCAATTTTGTAATTAGTGAAATCTAATTGTCTCAACTAAACAATTCAGTAAAAACTACTTAAGTAACAAAATAATAATAATTAACGAAATTCACCCTAATCCATATCCCTATTTTTTATGCCACTCAAATATTATGTGCTTCACTTCAACATACAAAAACGACAAGTTCGATTAGTATCAGCGACGTAGAATAGGAAAATAGGTGGAGAGTCACTTAAAGTGCCGAATCCTTTCAACATCAATAGTTTCTCAGTCGAGTTGGAGGAGAGAGAGGGTTGTTGAGAACGCTTAAATTTCTCGAGAGATATATCTCTATAACCAACCCAGCTACCAACCCAACCAAATTATGAATGTATCTTTACAACGTCATTACCATAATTAAAACACAACACATTGTAAAACAAGTAAATAGCTTAAGCAAAGGAGTAGTGATAAGCCCAATTCATTTGTTAACACGTTGATGAGGATGATGATGATGACGATGATGTAAATAAATAGTGAACAACTTAAGCCAGTCCTCTGCCTTTCGCTACTACAAAAGCTGTGAAAATTATGATCACGATGGTATAGCTCTTTAATACTCAGAGGCAGTTTTTGTAGTGTGCAGAGCTCGTGTCGTTGTCCGTGTCGATCAGGACTGATGATAGCGACGTGACAACTATGTTAATTGCTAAAAATGGTGGAAGAGGAGAGATGTGATTGTAATGGTGTTGCAGTTTCCTTTTGCCGCTACTCATGGCATTTATTCGGTGAAGAAGAAGATGGCGAAGAAGATAAGATTTTACAATGCTCTGGGAACATCTTTAAGGAAGACCATCAAATAGTCTTTATGGATGTTGTACTAGCATAAAAATGCAAAAGGTTTCGGTACTTCTCTTCTTGCAAAGTAAAAGTATTAAAAAAAGATGCAACTTCACGCCTTTTTTTATATGCTGCTGGTCACTGCTCACTTATTTAGGACAGAACGAGACGACACAGTCTGTTAGTCCTGCAATCACTAACTTTCTAAATAAGGTAGTAAAGTCATTAGTACCTTATACAAAATCTGATTCATGTTAATTAAACATTTAAATCGAAAGGTTATGGTAAATTCCTTATTTCATTGTCAATTTAAAGAAAAATGTGACGCAAATACTTCAAAACATTTTTATTTCAAAAATAGGTACTTGGTTACACGATTACCAGAACATAGATTTTTTTTAATTTTCCTTTTTTTTCCCTTTCGCTTCTCTTCATCATTCATTCACTTATGTCTGTTTACTTTTCTTCTATTTTTTTTATTCTTCTGAAAGACAGCTAAAAAGCTGATAGTGTAGCAGAAAAGTATTACTTGTATTAAAATGTCGTGTTCAATTTTCCTTTTCATTCATTCAATTTTCATCAGAGCTTCTCAAATATTATTACCTCTTTTTTTTATCTTCCTTCTGTCAATAATAATCATCTTGGTAAAGCAATAATAATGATAGACAGATATGAAGTAAAAATTGGAGGCACGTACAAAAAAGACACAAAGAACGGAAAAAGACAGTCAGTTGTTGGTTGTGAGATGATGACACCAACGAAGGAAGTAAAAAAGGACATAAAAAAGAAACAAATATAATGCAATTGCGTTTTTAACCTCTTGGTTCTTAGAAACGCAAGAAAATTGCCAACATGACAGGGGGATTTCATTCAGAACAAAACAAAATTGGCTGTACATTTCTTATCATCTGCATCAAGTATACATACGTATTAAAGATGTGAACAATTAAATTAATATGACAGACTCGGCTAATCTCTTGCATCTAAAAAATTGTAACTATTCAACTGTTGAGTCAATAACCGGGTAAAAAAAACAGCATCTTCCTTCATCTGCAGCGAAGAAAGTAGTATTTATGCTTTGGGGTATTACTATACACATGTAAGTACCAAAAGGACAAGACAGCAAGTCATGAGAAATAATCATTTAAAAATGGAAGATGACGTTCTTTGTGGAAAATAACAAAAGGGAACGCGAATATGGCACGTTGTGATAATACCAACTACCAACCTGCCTTTTTTCCCTAGAAGACAGAACGAAAGGAAAAAGGAAGTAAGCAAAAAAAAAATCTCCATTTTTTTCTGTGTAAGCCATATATAATATGCCGTGAGACGACAACGATGGTATTCCAGAGAAAACAAAATGCTATGTCGTGGAAGTGGAATTGGAAGTTCCAAGAAGCGTTCTTGCACTATGGAACCAAACCACCTCCGACATAATTTGTACTATGTGACGTTTTTCCCGTTCCCCGCTTAACTCTTGCCTTGGCGTCTCTCTGGAAACTCTGACTTTTTGTGGAACCGTTTCAGCCTAAAGCATCATCATTGCGAAATTGCTCTCTATTATTATGTAATCTTATGCACAAGATGATCATATTATTGCAAGCAAGAAATAAAAAGCGAAGTACTGATGCATGGAATGATTACAACGGATGGTGATTCTCATTCATATACTTACATGGAAAAAAACATACATATATTATAAAGAAAGACGAGACAAGAAAGAGTTGGAATTTAATGTGTGGTGTGTGTTATCATGTGATGTAATGAGTGGGACTCCACTACATGATAATACGTAAGTATTCATAATATGTAGACTTGTGGATTGGATGGAATAAGGTGGATGGATGCATAGACGCTAAAAAACAGATTCTTTTTTTTCATCCTTTTTTGTGTGTAAAGTTGCTGGAGGCTGAAACTGAATGTGTCTTGAATGCTTATATGATTACAAGCTTTAAACGCTTCCTTTTTCCCTTTTACTCTTTCCTGGTTGATGGCTATGCTCTTCTCTTACACACACACCACCACCACCACTCATACGCATGATTTCAATGAACTCTTTTTCTTTTTACCAAAGAAGGTATTTTGATTATATAAACCGCATTTACATATTCGAGAGAGAAAACTTATACAACAATGTAGTAGAGTATATGCAGATATGTGAAATGTGAAGTGAGCGAATGAGAGAGAGAAGTAGAAAACATCTTGCTTGCATCTATTACATCTATCTATCCATCTATCTAACTTGTCAGTTGAGAGAGTGAGCAAGATGAAAATGTAGAGGAAAATTCTTTTAAGCTTTTCTTCCGTCTTCTTCCTTAAGCTGAATAGACGATTATGGAGATATGTGTGTGTGTGCCTTGACTCCCCGGCGCCAGCTGCACACTTACAAAAATAAGTAGGTAGTCAAGTCAGTTGGAAGGAAAAAAAGAAGAATGATGCAACGCAAAAAAAACTATGGATGATGGTATTTTTTTTTTGTTACCCAGTCAAGTCAAGTCAGCCTTGCGCTCTTTTGCTGGATCATCCTTGAAAAAAAAAGTTAGTGAATACCAAGTAGTTGGAGAAGTGAGTTCATTACTCTTGTGTAATTTCTGACTTGTACGATTTTTTGCCACTTGCTCACCTACACCACGCACGCCAAGCCACGGCCAACTACTGGTCATGATGATGGTGATGATGATCATAATAAAAAAGAAAGATGTTCTCATATCGCGCATCGGTATCAATACAAAACAATACATTATCTTACAGTAAAATAAATGGTGATGCTGATTGCTACCATATATACCAAGTGATCATTATGCTATGGTAGTACAAG
>JAQFZG010004681.1:0-11404 GCA_034695465.1 Entomobrya nicoleti
CCGTGTTTCGTTGTCAAATGATTCCTCCAATTATGTCTGTGCGCATACCTTTCTCCACAAAATTGACAAATAAAAGGATTCTCCTTTGTATGCTTTCTTCCATGCTCCTCCAATTTCTGTTTTGTCGTACACTTTTTCCCACACTCCGCGCACTGCCATTTCCATTCTTCTGGTCTCTTATGAAAATCAGAATGATATTCCAAGCCAAGTTTCGTTTTAAAAGATTTCCCACACTCCTCACAAACAAATGATTTAATCCCATGCACCTTGCTCATATGAGTTTCCAGAGACGACCACCCAGAAAACTCCTTGCCACATTTTTCACACTTTGGCTTCACATTTCCATTCTTGTTTGCTGACCATGACCACCCTTCAGGTCTCTGATGGCCATTCTTTTGGTGGTGGTCCAACTCTGCTTGAGTTTGGAACCTTTTCTTACATCCTCCAGAAAACTCACATCCAAGTGGTAAATCCGGGTTCTCATCGTTTCCTGGATGGGATAGCCTCATATGGTTTATCAAATGTACCCGTGTTTTCATGCACCTTCCACATATTTCACATTTATTCTCTTGTTGATGTATTTTGATTGTGTGCATTTGAAGTTGCAGAGATTTTCTAAAATACGCTGGACACTTGTCACATTTGTGAGGCTCCATATCATCATCAATTTGATGAAAGTCTCTAAAATGTCTGGCGCTATTAGCTTTGTACACGTTTCCTCCACTACATAATTTACAAGCTGAGGGACAATCCGGGTTGAGTAAATTTAGATGAATGTGAAGATAATGTTTTAAGTAGGCTCGTTTCAATGTATATTTGTAAGGGCATCGGGGACAGCAACTGGGTTTCTTTGAGTTCGACAAGATGTTGGATGAATGCTTTTGTGCTTCATGTAACGCCAAAGCCGAAGGATTTTCTTTCACCGTCGGACAAAAATTGCATTGGAATTGGACCATGGATTCCTTTTCCGTAGCAACAGCATCTGTTGTTTTGGCAGTTAGCTTGCCCGTGTCGTCTTGATTTGTCTGATCCTTAGAAGATGTAGGAACGTGACATTTGTGAAGCTGGCGTTCATGACATAGAAGAGAAGCGAGTCCAGAAAAGGTTACTTGGCAAATATCGCACTCAAATTTTGTTCGTTTGATTACTTTGACCGTTTTCGTTTGATGTTCCAAATTTTTGTGGTATCGTAATTGTCTTTTTCGAATAAAATAAGCGGTGCATCCATTTTCTTTACATCTCAAGATTTTCTTGTCGCCCAACTTTGAAGTGTCATGACAAGCTTTGAAGTGAGATTTCTTAACCTTTTTCGAGATTTTTCTGTTACAAATTTTACATTTTTCAAATACTCGTCTATTTGGAGGCTCTATACCTATATCAAAATGAGCGTGAGCAAAATGTGCTTCATAGTCCGAGAAAAAGCTGCCTTTAAAGGGACACCGAGGACATAAAAATCCTCTATCTTTCGTTGGTATCTTTTCTTTAGCCTTTCCGTGCACTTTGTACTCGTGACTGCATAAAAGAACTAGGTTGGGTACTATTTTGGAACAAAAATTACAAGAAAATTTTCCTTCCGTATGTAACTTGAAATGGTTCTCGTACATTTCCTTCATTCGAAACTTTCTTCTGCATTTGCAAGGTTTACATTTGAAATATTCTAGTGGGTTGGATTGTGCTTTGTATCTTTTTCTTAGCTTTCGAATTTTACTTACTGACAATTTATATGATGTAGTGTCGAAGACGTCTTCTTCGCTGGAGGAGGATGACGCACTTGATGTCTCAGAAATTGATGAGCTGCTGATACTTGACAAGCTACCCTTGTTGCTCTTTTTACTGGTCACTTCATCATCGTTATTGTTATCGGTTTGTTGGGCAGTGTTTTGGGGTGATTTTCTCTTTACATTGTATTGATTTGTTTTTGTTGTACAAGCAGAAGACACAGAGTTTTCGTTTACACTGTTTTCAGTCTGAATCCTTTGATCATTTACAGGTTCCGTTTTAAATACATGTAGAATTCCAAGGTCAACGTTATCATTATCTAAGGATAATGGTGAAGCGATTAACGCAGTTGGACTTGAAATATGTGTGGTACTCTGCTGTACTGACTGCTTAACTTGGACTACGTCATTTGTATTTCTAAAACTACACAGAAAAATACAATACATTTAACAATTGGAGAAAAATAATTGATGAATTCATGCATATTAACAACTTACTTTATTTCTGCCAATGTCGCTACTATAATCGCATCCGCATTGACATCACCCTGACAATTTACTTTATCTTCCAAGTCATTGCCGTATTCACGTACAGCTGTGTTTTCATGGTCGTCATTTTCAGTCAAATTGTCCGCAGTCAAATTAAGGGATTCGTTAGAACTTCGAATGTAAATGGGTTGAAATAGTGCAGGTAAAGGTGACACACTTCTTCGTATGGATAAGCGTGGTAGAGACCTTCCCAATTTTAGCTGACCTGTTTCAGAGAAAAATACCAGTTAAATATTACCAATTGAAATTTCAATCTTAAACTAGTAGTAAACTACTATACAAAATGCCAGTTAAAATGCTTACAATTTTGAATTATGTGTTCCCGTAAATTGTTGACCAATTCCCATCCATCTGGTCTATTGAGGTGTAATTCCTTTGATATGTTTTTAGCCTTAGATACTCTGGAAGGTGCTTTGTTAGCTAATCTCATTATCCTTTCAATCTGCAAAACCATCCAGTCTAATTGCAACTCCAAGCATTTATAGTGATGATAAAAATCACAGAAATTGTTCTCTATGCTCAAACACTCGTCACAGCATTTTAAATTACTCACATCGAAATCGTCCACGCTTTTTCTTTCAGTTCTCAGAAACCTAGTAAATAGTTTAATGAATTGTTTTAGGATGGTGTCGTTATCGCCAAAGGAGTAATTTTTGAACCCTGTTTGTGTGTCTCGCAAACAAAACACACAAAACTGAAGGATATCTTCTGACGAATCCATTGTACCAAACCAATATTGGTACTTTGTGTAAAGTATTTAGATAAATATTAGTATCTTCACATTACGTAAAATAAATTTGGCTGCACTTTGTAAGTATTTTTTATGAGGGAAGCAGTTATGCCAAAATACACTTTTTTCTATTTGACTGTTGTTATTGTTGTTGTGATATTGGTAAAGTGAAGAAAAGTGTGTGCTCAGCTGATCACATGTTTTGTGTATTTACACAAGGTTGCTTTGTTCATACACGTTGCTTGCTCATCATTTTGCATGCCTCCAGCATCTTTTCGTTTCATTCCTTCATAAAGCTGCGATAGAGCTGGTTATCGGATGGTTATCTTGACATCAATTTTATCTTCAGCCCATTGAATTTCAGTGAATTTTACGGAAATTACTTTTTTACTACCATTTAAAAGAATCTATTAAATGAACAATTTTCAATAAATAAACTAGATGATAATTATGCATAAACCAATTGGTTAGGTTTTAAAAAGGTAAACTGTTGATTTAGTATGGATGCTTATTCGGTGCAAGAAAATTTCATGATATGTGGATTATTAGAGCTTCTTAAGGGTGCAACTGCTTTGGAGTTTTGGGGGTAGTTGTATGCAGGAACAAGAAATATTTGCACATGCATACTGCTTCACACTAATTCTGATTTTTTTTTGATTCGCGATTTTATAAATATTTTAACATTGGACAGTAAAATATTTTGTGACGATCAAATTTGTGGTACCTTTAAGATTGTATAGGTGAAAAAATAACTAAATATTTATGTGCATTATTACATCAGAGATACAATGTCAAAGATTAACATGGGAAGTAAATGAGAAATTGTCAATTTCTAATTGACAATGACTGAATTCAACTGTGAATCAACCAAAAACTATCTAATGAATCCAATTGAAAGTGAACATTTTGGATTTGGCATGTTTCCATCTATGCAGTCGTCAGAAAAAATCTGCATTATTGATTATAAATACCTCGGAATTAATTTTTAATGCAAAACATGCGAGTTACGTTGACGGTTTACAAAAACGATGAAGAATTTTTGTGTTGGTCCTCGTCTCCTATGGATATAAATAGAACTCCCATTATCCTTTAATGATTTGAAGCTCGAATAAATATTTGGAACCCCCACCAAAAATAATTATAACACAAGTCAAAATCACCAAGTATGGCATTTTTAATACATAGTCAAATCAAATTTACAGATGCATAATTGGTATATTGTTTCAATTATTCAGTTAACACTTATATCAAGTCAACATTTAAATGCATTACGTCGTCCATCGTAAAAAAAATCAGCAAATAACATTGGATTGTCCTGCTTCCAGGTTTCAGTATGCATGCAATGTAATTTACACCTTATGTAAACATGTTAGTATTGGGTTAGCTAACAAACATCGCCATACATAATCAAGGGAAAAGTTTTTATTGAATAGCAAAATGATGTTATGATTATTTATTATTAATACGAGTTGCCA
This sequence comes from Entomobrya nicoleti, assembly GCA_034695465.1. Classification (NCBI taxonomy): domain Eukaryota; kingdom Metazoa; phylum Arthropoda; class Collembola; order Entomobryomorpha; family Entomobryidae; genus Entomobrya; species Entomobrya nicoleti. Next base: position 4,473 of record JAQFZG010004681.1, read on the forward strand.
TTATTTTAGTAAACTAAGTCGCCGTTCTATAGTATAACATGCAGTCCATCCACTTTTTACTGAAATTAGAAATTTATTAGTACAAAAATGGTTTCTTTCTGGGTACACTTTGATAGCTACATAAAAATATTGATCTAAGCACGAATCATGATGGTTATCGCTTTGTTAAAAATATTTTATTCATATTAAATTATTTGTAATCTGGGATAATTAGTCGTTAGTTTTTCACATTAAATTATATAATAGCTTTATTTTAATTGATTCGATAATCAATCACTAGCTTAAAGAGTAATAAAACTAATCCTACATATAATTGATTTAAACCATATTTATATAATATGAACTGTATTACGAATAAAATGTTGCTTGATTAATAAATAGATATATTACAGCTACAGAAAATATGTATATGTCACTTCAAACCAAAATAATTACGTTACAAAAATGTGAGTTTGAGCTATAAAACCTACCCTCCACAAATACAAATGCAGGATTATAATTCTTCCCAACATGTTTAAAAATTAATTTTTAATTAGAATCCAGTTAAGTTAAATATTTGTGATCCAGCCATAAACAGATTTTGTATCGCACTTTTGGGAGGATATATTTAGATCATTATTTTGTACCTATTATCAAATCTCCCTTTTTCGTCCCTTTTCGCTTTAAATAATTCCCCTGGTTTTCTTTTTGACCATTTTCGCAACATCTTCCTCGTCACCATGTTTCCTAATCAAATGATTCCTCCAATTATGTCTATGAGCATACTTATCTCCGCAGTATTGACACATAAAAGGTTTTTCCTTTGTATGCGTTCTTCCATGTTCCTCCAACTTCTGTTTTGTCGTACACTTTTTCCCACAATCCGCACACTGCCACTTCCACTCTTCTGGTTTCTTGTGAAACTCAGAATGATTTATCAAAGCTAATTTAGACTTGAATGCCTTTCCACACACATCACAAACAAATGATCTGACTCCATGCACTTTGCCCAAATGAGCTTCCAGGTACGTCCATCCCGTAAATTCCTCTCCACATTTCTCACACTTTGGATTAACATTTCCGTTCTTTATAACTGACCATGAATACCCCTTTGGTTTTTGATGTCCAAACTTTTGGTGATGTTCCAGTTCTCCTTGGGTGCTAAACCTTTTCTTACATCCGAACTCATAATTGCAGCCAAACGGCAACTCCGGGTTTTCATCGTTTCCTCGATGTGAATTGCTCATATGAATTTTTAAGCTGGTGCGAGTCTTCATGCACTTCCCACATATTTCACACTTATGATCTTGCTGATGTATTCGAATTTTATGCATTTGAAGTTGAAATGGTTTTCTGAAATATGCTGGACACCTTTCACATTTGTGGGGTTCCAGGCCATCGTCAATTTGATGAAAAGTTCTAAAATGTTTTTCACTGTTAGGTGTGTAAACGTTCCCTCCACTACATAGTTTACAAGCTGAGGGGCTCTCTGGGTTGAGTAAATTGAGATGAGTTTGAAGGTAGTGTTTTAAGTAGGCACGTTTCATTGTGTATCTGTAAGGGCATCGAGGACAACAACAAGTCTTCTTGGAGTTTTTCGAATTTAATGATGTATTTGGAAATTGTTGAGAGTGATCTTCGGCTTCGTGTAAAGCCAAAACGGAAGGGCTATCTTTAACCACAGGACAAAATTTGCATTTGAATTGCTGTGCTATTCCTCTTTTTGTATTAACTGGAAGCCTCATATCTTTATCGGTTTTTAAAGCTGGGTTTTTCAAATTGGCACAAAGTTGGTATCTATGAACCAGGCGTTTATGACGTTGAAGAGTTAAACGTTGTGAAAACACTTTGAGGCAAATGAAGCACTGTAATGTTTTAGGTTTCGCAATCCGTATAGGTATCACTTGATGTTCGGAGCTGCCACTTTTGCACAAAATAAGCGGAACAACCTTCTCGTTCACATCTTCGAATTTTTTTGTCCTTAAACTTTGTTGTGTCATGCCAAACTTTGAAGTGATAATCTTTAAACTTGTCCCAGATTTTTCTATTGCAAATTGTACATCTTTCGAATACTCGTCTATTGGGTGGTTCAGTGCCCACTCCAAAATGTGCGTAAGCAAAATGTCTCTCATAGTCAGATACATAAGTAGTCCTGAAGGGACATCGGGGGCATGTCCATCCGTTTCCTTTATTTGACTTTTGGTTTTTACCGTTGCCGTGCATTTTGTACTCGTGACCACTCAGCAGGACAAGATCGGATTTTATATTGTAGCAAAAATTACAACGAAACTTGCCTTTGAAGTGTAATTTAAAATGGGTGTCGCATATTTGCTTGTTTTTAAATTTCCGCTTGCATTTACTATTAGGGCTGCTGTGAATTTTTCCTGAGGCCGATTTTGCTTTTATGTTTTTAATTTCCATTTGAATGTTAGTAATTAATTGTAGATTAGGATTTGTGTCGTAATCGTCTTCGCTTGAAGAGGATTCACTTGAAGTTTCCAAAACTGATGAGTTGTTGATGTTTGACGAACTACTGGGATTTATGTTTTCACTGGTTACAAAATCGTTTTGTGAATTCAAATTTCCTGCTGTTTTCTTCCTTAAATTATATCGCTTCGTTGATGCTGTGTTGTGCATTATATTAGTGGAAGTCATGTTGGTTTCAGTTTTAACTCGTTCGTCATTTGGAGGCTCCGTTTTAAAAACAGGCAGGTTTCCAATAGACAAGGGTGATGATGGAGCAGGATTTGAAAGTAATACGGAAGCATGATTGCCATCCTGGTTCGTTGGCCGCTTAACTTGTCCCCCATCGTCTAAGTTTCTAAATATATAGAAAAAAGATTAAGTAAGAGAGCACAAAAGTTTATTCTAATATAATTGGTTATTGTGTGCAAGCAAATTACATAGTTTTATTTATAAAATATGTCAATTGCTGAGTATCGTTGATATCGTCATCATTATCGTTGTCCATGATAGCTTCAAAGTCAGTGTTGGTTTCACTTTCATTTGAACTATCTTTTTCTCGACCGTTGCTGTCCAGGGTGACATTGAAGGGTCCGTCACAATATTCATTGGAAAGGGGCTCATGTTTATGTATAACTGGGAGCTTGATTCTATTTAAGGAAACTCGTGGATGAGATGTCGCCAATTTAAATTTACCTATATTTCATGCAAATAAACAATCTATTAACATTACAACAATAATACTACTACAAATAACGAATGATATACTGTCTAATTTATTAATCAATATCTATTTTTTACATTTTTGAAGAATTTGTTCCCTGAATTTGTTTACCAGCCTATAATCATTTTGTTTATTGCAACTGAAATCCTGTAAAACCTTTTCCACTTGAAAAACTCTTGAAGGCACTTTATTCGCTAATCTCATTATCCTTTCAATCTTCCAAACAATCCCCTCCAACTGTAATTCTAAAATCTTGTATTGATGAAAAAATTCACAGAATTTGTTGACTATTTCTAAACACTCAACACAGCATCCCAAACCACTGATTGCCAACTCATCTGAACTAATTATTTCCTTCATTTCCACAAACCTAGCAAACAATTTCATAAATCGTTTAAAGTCATATTGTGCATCACAATTTGAACTTAAGTTTAAACTTGAAAATGAGTCTCTTAAACAAAACACACAAAAACTTATATAACATGAATCCATTTTATGAGCTTTATATTGAACTTGTATAAATGTTTTAGTTAATACTGCTAGTTTTCCTATTATTTAGTTGATTTTTGCTTTAAATATGCTGGTAATATCACTGAGCTAAGTTGTTATGCTGTTGTTGCATTCTAATCGACAGCTCTTGTTGTGGTATAAGAGAAACGAAGTAAAACATCAGCTCAGCTGATCCTTTATTTGTTTACCTGTGCAACAATACTTTGTTCATATTAGTGGCTTGCCTTCATCTGAAAAAAAAATCCATGATATTTCTCTATAAATTTTTCGGTGTTTTGATATAAACCTTGAATATATATTTTTTACATGGCAATTCGTTAACTTTAAAATATCGGAAAGGTATAGAAAGCTCTACACCAATTTTCCATTGATGATTTTTATTACCTACATTTCCACAAGCGAATATGTTTACTTTATTAAAGTACATTATGATTCGAACCTATTTTGACACGAAAATCAATATCTCAATAAAGTGTTTATGTATACAGTAAGCTAACTTCTTTATTACTCATGTAAGCAGTTTTCTTAAAAAATTTATCGTAAGAAATCCAGTTTTAGACTTTTTAAAAAATTAATTTAACTTTCAAATAAAAATACCCCATATTTGATGTTTTATTGATTTTATTCATACATTGTGCATACAAACTAAAAAGCGTAAATTTAAACTAAATAAGACAAATATAACTAACTATACAATTTTTTAAAGTAAGTAAATACAATTGCCACACCTTTCAGCAGCCACCAATAATTTATACACATAGTTAGTTTCCGCTTTATCAATCTCGTGTTAATTCGTTATTACACTTAATTACATTAAATTTTAGCTAACAGATATTATGGTACTTATAAAAATCTATTCAAGTTGATACGAAAAAAATAATAATTCTTGGTAAATATTTTACCCAACTTTTATCTCTATTATTACAAAATGCCATTGGTCATTTTAGTTTTAAACGAGTACATATTTTTAAGAAGACAAAAAAAAATAACGCACTCGAATTTGACCCTTAAGTAAGCTGTATTTGTAGCATTTATAAAGAAACAAAGAGTCTATTTATATTTATGAAGTGCCACTAAGAAAAACATTGAAGAACTTTAACAACGAAGGCAATAAACTATTCAACTATTTAATGGCTATAATACAATCTCCTCTTTTTGTCCCTTTTCTCTTCATATAATTCCCCTGATTTCGTTTTCCAATCATCTTATCAATCCCCTCTTCCTCCCCATGTTTTGTTTTTAAATGACTCCCCCAATTATGCTTATGCGCATACCTTTCTCCACAAAACTGGCACACATATGGCTTCTCCTTTGTATGCGTTCTGCCATGTACCTCCAACTTCTGTTTACTTGCACACTTCTTCCCACACTCGGCACACTGCCACTTCCATTGCTCAGGTCCCTTATGAAATTCCAAATGCTGTTCAAAATGAGTTATCAACCTGAAAGCCTTTCCACATTCCTCACAAACAAATGGTCGATCTCCGTGCACCTTAGCCAAATGTGTCTGCCAACTTGTGTGACATGAGAACTGGATTTCACATTTATCACATTTAAATTTACTTGCATCCTTTTTTGGAGGACCCGACCAGCCAGGTCTCTGATGTCCATACTTTTTATGGTGGTCTAGTTCCGCTTGAGTTCGAAATCGTTTCTTACAACCAGCAAGAAAGTCACAACCCAGCGGTAAATCCGGATTTTCATCGTTTCCTGGATGGGAAAGCCTCATATGGTTTATTAAACTTATCCGGGTGCTTAAGACCTTCCCACATATTTCACATTTATTCTCTTGCTGATGTATTTTGATTGTGTGCATTTGGAGTTGCAAAGATTTCCTAAAATACGCTGGACACTTGTCACATTTGTGGGGCTCCATGCCCTCATCGATTTGATGAAAGTTTTTAAAATGCCGTACACTATTGGCTTTGTACACTTTTCCCCCACTACACAATTTACAAGCTGAGGGACACTCTGGGTTGAGTAAATTGAGGTGAACGTGAAGGTGATGTTTTACATAGGATCGCTTACACGAGTATTTGTAGGGGCATCGGGGGCAACAACTGTCTTTCTTGGAGTTTTTATAGTTGGATGAAATTTTAGGTGGGTGCTCCTCTGCTTCATGTAGTGCCAAAGCGGACGGAGTTTCTTTAACTGCTTGACAAAAATTACAGTTGAATTGGTTAGTTTCTGTGCTTCCTAGTGGTATTTGGGTGATCAACTTGTTTCCATTGTTCGGAACAGTTTGATTTTTGAAATTATTGCGAAGCTGATATTTGTGAATGTGGCGTTTATGGTTTTGGAGCGATAATTGTTGACGAAACGTTTTAAGACAAATTGAGCACTGATGTATTTTATTTTTCTGGGCTGGATCCTCTGTCGACTTGTGTTCCAAACTGTTATGGTATCTTAACTGCCACTTTTGTATAAAGTAAGCAGTGCATCCATCCTTTTTACATTTCAAGATTTTCTTGTCACCCAACTTTGAGGTATCATGACAAGCTTTGAAATGTAACAACTTAACTTTGTTCGAGATTTCCCTGTTACAGATTTTACATTTTTCGAATACTCGCCTATTTGGTGGCTCCATTCCTGCACTAAAATGAGTGTGAGCAAAGTGTGCTTCATAGTCTGAGTAATAGGTGGCCTTAAAGGGACATCGAGGACATAAAAATCCCTTATCTTTCGCTGTTATCTGATCTTTAGCCCTTCCGTGCTCTTTGTATTCGTGACCACATAAAAGAACTAGGTTGGCTTCTACTTTTGAGCAAAAATTACAAGAAAATAATCCTTCTGTATGTAATTCTAAATGATTATCGTACATTTCCTCAATTTGAAACTTTCTTCTGCATTCACCAGTTTTACATAGGAAATATTCTGGTAGATTGGATTTTGCTTTGTATTTTTTTCTTAGCTTTCGAATTTTACTCAATGACAACTGATTTGATTTAGTGTCCAAATCGTCGTCTTCGCTGGAGGACGACGACGACTCACTTGAAGTCTCAGAAAATGTGGAGCTACTGATATTTGACAAGCTATCCGATTTAATGTTTTTACTGATTACATGATCATCATTATTGTCATCCGTTTGTTTGGTAGTGTTATGAGGTAATTTTCTCCTCAAGTTATATTGTTTAGTAGGTATTTGGGTATTTGTAGTACAAGACGAAGAAACAGGGATTTCGGTTACATTGTTTTCAGTCTGAATCCTTTGGTCATTTACGGGTTCCATTTTAACTACAGGTGGAGTTCCAAGGTC
>JAQFZG010004682.1:0-11403 GCA_034695465.1 Entomobrya nicoleti
AAAAGGTGGATTAAACATCAGACAAAGTGGTTTTTTTTATTATTTTTCTCAAAATTTGATACACATACCTTATTAAATATCCTTCACAAGAGATTTTTAACATTGACATAGGTATTTACTTAACGTCATGTCACATAATACATTTTAATGTGTATAGGTAGGTATATAAATACGCAGTAGTTATTTTTTTTATCTGGGTGGCTTGGCTTAAAAGTAAAAAATAATTTAACCCATTCATATTCTTTAAAAAAAACTTCGAAAACGACAACGTTTTTTTTATATTAAGTGTATATATTCATTTATAGTTTATTGGGTTTATTAAGAACAACATTTTTCAATGAACGTTAACTTTTTTTGAAGTTTTCAGTATTTTTCTTCTTTCGTCAATACAATAATTATGAGATATTCATTTTTCTTCACGAGTTAGCAGGAAAAAATAATAACAGCTTATTTATATTTTTATTATGAATTTTTTTTTTCTCTCTCTTTTTATTTCTTGATAGTTTTTTTTTACACAGGTAAAATAAAATGATTGGCTACTTTCGGGAATTTCGGTAGTAGCATAGTCAACAAAATAAAATAGTTTTAAAAAGTGAACCACAAAAAAAAATGAAAAAAACTTAGAAACTAGTAATGACCTCTTTAACATAATTATATTAACAGTAATTACATTACAATAGTTAAAACTTAATTAATTATATAAACAAAAGTAATAGTAAACTAGTAATAATAAACAGTTAATTTGATGATAATAAAATAAAATAAACAAAAAAAACAGTACAAAGTCGTGAGGAGGCAAGCTTGTATCATCCTAAGCTCAGCTCTTTTTATCACAGTCTTGAAATAATGGTTGAATTATTTAAATAAAAACTAAAAAAAACAAACAAAATAATTAACTAAATAATAATGATAATGGTAGTATTTTTTTACAACAAAAAAAAACAAGATCCTGTACACATATTTCTTTTTTTAAATAAAAACAAAGTGCAGTGTTCAGTGTGCAGATTAATTCCAAGACGATTTCTAAATACATTTTTAATGCAGTGCTCAGTGCTCAGAGGTGTGTTGTCAGGTCAAAGGTTAAATATTAGGCTAAAAAAATCATAAATAACCTATCTTAACCTTTTAATTATATTTTCTTACAGTAAAAAATAACAAAACAAATTCTTTTGTTCATTTTTTTTTCTTAAATGTATTTTGGTTTTGGTAAAAAAAAATCTTACAAATATTTTTTTTACAACAGTGATAAAATGAATAGTTAAAATGTCTTAAATACTACAATGTTTACAGCAGTTCTTTGATTCTTTTTCTTTAAAAGTCAGGCTTGTTAAAATTAATTAGCAGTTTTGAAATAATAATAAAATGTTACAATTAAACAGTTCAGTTAGGCTTTAAATATTTGGATGTTTTGGTATAATTTATACATTTATTTTTAGCTGTGCATTGACAAAAGTTAATTAAAGCAATTAACACAACAACTAGTGGAGAATCCGCCCTTTTCTTCAGTGGTTTTCTTGCGGGGAATAAATATTTTGACGAGTTTACTAAACGATTATTTAAAACTAGTTTTCACGATTTCTTATCCTAAATTGTAATTTCTTCTTTAACTGTTACGATTATTTACTGTATTTAAAAACTACCATCAGTTAAAGTACACACTTATTGTACAATTAAATTACATATAACTATTTTACAGTCGTATCAATTCAAGTTACTTTCAAACTTTACAACAGTTTAAAACCCTAAAAAATACACCACTATTTTTTGGGTTATCTTCCATTTTTTTTCAACATTTCCATCTTATCTTTGCGATTTTTTTACACAACAATTAGTAAATTTGGTACACACAATTAATTATTATCATATTGATTGAATACCCGGTTTTTTTGTAATAATGACTACATGACTAAAAAAAAGGGTTTCTATACATTTTTGGGTGAACATTTTTTTTAAGGGGATGTGATTTTTTTAAAGGGGGAAGTGTATCAATTCGCCCCTTAATCCATTTAACACTTTGCTCTCCAAATATATATATTGCACACAACGCGGCTCAAATACTTTTCACGTTTATTATTATCTACATACTTATGCGATACTTATCATCTTACACATTTGTAAAAATGATTATTTACATAATTGATAATATGTAATTTTTTAAATAATTACTGTACATTTTTTTTGAAAATATATTATTATTATGAAAAAAAGCAGTTCAAAAAATATTTTTATGAGGAATTTTTTTAAATATTTTTTTTGTCAAGTCCAAAAGCTGGCAAAACATTGGAACATTGACATGACTAGACAAAGATGTGTGTGTGTAGCAGAAGCTGTAATACATTTAAATATATTTTTTAATTGAAACGAAGATATCTTCAATATTTTTTTCTGCTACAGTTTTTAATTATTTTAATAAAAAATAAATACCTTGCTTTAAAAAAAGAGAATTGCAAAACTATCAACTAAATTATCTTTTGCAAAAAAATATGCAGTACAAACGCTTAAAATGTAAAAAAGGTGTGTGTAGATTATATTTTTTTCTTCTTTCAGATTAGTTTATTGACAGATGGAAACACATAACTTATCATAATATTCAATTATACTCGTCCAACAGAGCGAGAGAACTATGTAGTGGTGATGATGAATGATAATTATTAATTGTAATGCTGGTGGTAAAAAAAATTATTCAGCAGGTTTTCATTGAATAAAAAATATGTATGGGGGTATATGATTGTTTTTAACCCTTTTCTTTTATCATGACTTGTATTATTTTACCATCATCATCATCAAAGTCGCAATCCTTCAAATCGATTAATTAACTTGAAAGTTGACTCTCTTTGAAAAACTCAGTCAGTATACATATTTTTGTGTGTATTTTTTAATTGTTTTTTTTCAGGGATTCATTTGTTCAATTTGTTTGTTTGAAAAAAAAATTATCACTTAAAATTTTCTCTTTGATGAATATATATATTTTAATACCAATAAACTAATAAAAAATGAAAACCTGCTCTCTCTCTATCTATCTTGCTCTGATTTTGCTTGCTACAAATTTCGGTGCTAAGCAAATTTATTATTTTGGCTGTTTGTAATTACGGGTGGCCTACCACTGGGATTATTATCCAAAAAAATGAACCCAAGATATATTTTTCAGTGCAGTTGTTGTACTTGTTATATGACAGGGCATGCCACAATATTTAGTCAAGAGGCCAAAGCCAAAGCCAGGCCATGCCACAGGAGGAACGAGCCCCAGAGCCCCTATGGTCATTTTACTCATTACCGTACATCATCATCATCATCCAGTTCAAAGGAGACCATACAATTTCCCCGACGACAACGAGTCAACAAATTAAACCATTTTTTTCAAAAGGCTACTAAAAAAATCTGATACAAGTTCCTATTTTCTTTTTATGGCATGCATGCATGCAGAGAGAACAATTTTTTTTTTCAGGATTGTCGTATAATTTTTTTTGTAGATATAACTGGATTGATGATGATTTTTAAAACTGAACACACAGAGATAACCTTATCATCTGTTAAAATCAACTGCTGCTTTTTTAGCAAAAAAAATCCATGCTGTGAAAGGTGACATGTGACATTTTTCAAAAGTGTCCAACAATGTGACACTCTGACATGTCATCTGTAATATCTCTTTTCCTAACTTCCGTAATATTTTTTAAAAGATATTAAGTATCGGTTTTATAAAAAAATGAGATGAACTGATAAAATTACATCACTTATTTTTTTGACAGTACAGTACACATATCTATATATATATATATATATATTTTGATATAAATGGAATGAGAAAGAGCGCAACGGAATATATATATATTTTGCGCATAAAACCGCTACTTATTTTTTACTTCATTTTTTTGTGTACTGGATACGCTGTTTAGGAGCAGCCGCATTCCTTGACAATGGCATCCTTCAAAATGGTGACTATAAGTTTAGGTCCGCCATTCCTGTTCCCATTCGGATCCAAATGGAGAACATCCAGCTCAGTCAGTTGGGTGGGCACGCAACAGGGGCGAGGTGCCACTTTTTTCCCTTTAGTTTGGTGAAGAATGTGTTGAAACATGGCGTGGGTGGAGGCATACGCCACCCTCCTCGCATTACACCTCCCATCGCAAAGATGAGCGTCAAACTCCTTCGGCTCCAAGATCACATCGGAGATGCCCAAGTCTGAAAACTTGATTTTCAGAGATCGACGACAGCACGTTTTGCCGTGCCTTGTGTTCGCACACTCCCTCCCCCGACCACTGTCCCTTTTGTGGGTGAAGCTGCGGAGGGTGGAGGGCTCTGTGGAGGGACTTGCCCCCATTACCGCTGCCCTCCTCACTCTCCTCTTCAGCTGGGCTTCCAGTGTTGGCTTGAAAAACTCCCTGGTCACCACTTTCAAATTGCTACCATGACTGTGATGCTGATGATGATGGTGACGCTTGGTATGTTTCTGCTCCTCCATTTCCTCCATGGAGTCAACTTCTCTATCTCCAGCCCCTCCATCTCTGGAACAGATGGCGAGCACAATAAAAGGACTAGATCTGCGGTCGCGAACTGACCATGCTGTCACGTTCCTTGTGAGGTCAATCCTCTGACCCTCACGCACCTCTGTGTCATTCTCACAGTCGTCCATCCCAGTGGACATTTCGGAGAGTTGTCTGAGATCCGGTAAATCCGTACTGTTTTGCAGTTGGCCAGTCAGTTGGCACATGGCGGGCAGGGAGAGGACCACCCGTTGGATTCTAAAGTCGGTCCCCTCCATTGTTGGGGTGTACTGCATCTCGAATCGAAACAGCTTGAGGACCTTACTCCCAATGGAAAACAAGTCTGTGTGCAAACAAGAAGAAAAAAGAGGTTACATTTTCATCATCTTAACTGTTTTTCAATTCAAATTGAATTTAGGAATTCCCAATAAAAAAACAATTCAATTCAATAACAAGTCATTATTGAGATATTATTGTTATTAGAGATTTTTTTGCCGTTTTTTTTTCTTTACAATAGCCAGATTTTTGTTTTGTTTGGTTTGGTTTCTTTATTTTTAAAGGGAGTGGTCTAGAAAACGCGGTGGTGGGTAAAAATTGTTAATATAGTCATTATTCCATTGAAAAAATGATGATTAAAATGTAAGGTGAACTGTGATGAAAGGTTGTTAAATAAGTAGTTAATTTTTTCCTTGAGTATTTTTTACCACCCACCAATTAACTTTTTTGGCACTACAATAAGTCAACTGAGCATACAATGCATTTTACATCTACATAAAAAAAATATGTAGTTGCAGGAAGCAAAAAGGAAAAATATATATTTCATTTTCACTAATGAACACCAAAATATTAAGATTCCCCCGAGAAAATTATAGAGATGTAAATTGTATTTTAAAAAACTCACTCAGGTTTGCTTACACTAAAAAAAAATTGTAATTTGATTTGTTTTGAAAAACAATTCAATTGAATGTGTATCAATAATTCAAAAAAAAATATGGTCTAATTGGTAAATAATCAATGAAAGAAGGTTTTTATTATTGTTTTACCTAATTAGACAGTTAACCTCTCACGTACCACAAAATCGAAATTCAATCGATTTAAATATATATATTTTTTCTAAATTTTGACTTATATGAGTTGTATATTGACTTGAATATATGATAAGATGAAATATTATCTCGTGTAAATTCTATACAAATCATGTTTTCTAAAAAAAATACCTGATTTTTTTTAAAACCTTCTTTTGTCGTACAGGTCAGTGAGCAGGTGTCACCGGGAACGAATGACGACAATAACAAATATAAATATTATTCATTTTCTCTCTCTCTCATTTTTTTTCAATTGATTTATTTACTCAATTCTGTCATTCAATCTGATCGTTAATTGTGTACGTCAGTACGAACGAACACATCACCATATAGATAGGTAGTTATAGAAATATATATTTTTTATGTATTATTTAAGTGCACTTTATATAACAAGTTACATTTTTCAAATGACAATCATTTAGATAGCTTACTATTTTTTTAATTTTCCTATCAAACCAAATCTTAAATCATAACCGTAAGTGTTTTAGCTTTAGGGAGAGAAAAATATAAATATGTAAACTGTTGTTGTTTTGTTGTGTGCGCAAAAAATTTATTTCAAAATACAAAACTGTGTAACAAGTTTCAGTTTAATATTTTATTTTACGGTGTACCGGAGTAGTACCACACAAGATACCAGATTGTTCCGTTTTTTTCCTTTCTTAAATGAAAGTTGCAATTATTATTATTGTAGAATCTTCATTGAGACAGACAGAGAGTAGAAAAAAAAATTATAGAATATTCCAATAATGATAATCGTTTTTTTTTCTGTGGGTAGTAAGTCTAGTGGCAAGGCAGCTTTAAGAAAAAGCAGATCCAGTTTCTTTTATTCAGTAGATGCCTTGTAGCAAATATACATATAAAAGATCGGATTACTTAGCAGGAAAACCTGCATTGTTATTAAAAGTAAAAACCGAGAGATGGATGGATGGATAGATAGACAGACAGATTGGGTTGATCATTATTTTAAAAAAATACATGGGGACAATGGAAAAGTGGCGAAGGCAAGCAAGTTTTTTCACTTTTTACAAATAAAATAAAAAGCCAATAGACATAAATACGTGTATTTCGTTTCAATTCGTTTTTTTATTTTATTACTCCGCACGAACGGACCGGACGGACAGACTGTGTGCATCAAATACATAAAGTGTGTTGGGTATACTTTTTTTTTGAAGATTTGTTTTGATGATGATCCTCAATTTTCTCAATCGATGATGTTGATGTACACAAGTTATCTGCCTAATTTTATGCAACAAATACGGGGAATATTACTTATATTATTAATAACAATACAAGTACCCGGCGAACAATCAATGACCTTCTCCCTTTTTTTTATAGACATGTATATATTTTCTTTCTTGCTACTAGTTTTTTCTTTTCAATGCTAAAAGTTTTTCTAGAAAAGAAATGATACCCTTGATGTAAATGTATAAAGTACGTGTGTGCATATTTTAAAATGCATACAAATTTTTCCGGTTTATTTATTTTGAAAATTATCGCCCACCTATAACATAACCACCACCACCGTAAAATGAAATATATACTTTAAAGGGATCAATAACAATGCCACACACAGACAGATAGACACACACAAAAAAAAATATATGTAAAAAATGATAAGAGAAATTTATTTGCAACAATTATTGCATTGTTGCATAATGAAAATTGCATACACAAAAAAAAGAAGAAGAATTGATTGCATTTTTTTGGAAAAAGAATTTGTAAAACTGGTCATAATTCACAAAAAAAACAATGCAGTAGTCTTTTCAACCCTTTTGTTATTCAAATTCTATAGAAAAATCACTTGGCTTATCATTTATCTTATCATATCAAAGATATATTTTTAATGTCCCACTGTTTGTTTGGAAACTAAATTGTTTGCTAATTTAAAAGCAACCTCTACCTTTCACCCACTCAAAAATCCAACCATAACCATAACAATAAAAGATTATTTGTCCAAAACTACCAAAAAAAAATGCGGACACCATGAGAATTTAAAGTAAAGAGATTAACAAAATGTCATAATTTTTTTTCCTTGGTTATCAACTCATCATCATCATCATTATCCAAATTGCATTACTGCACTTTTTTATAAATTTACAACAATTGACAAACAGAACAGAGTACACAACACAACTCTTTTTAACACACGTTTTCTTTGTAATAAAAATAAAAACAGGTAATCAGTTTTTTTTTTGAGACAAAAAGACAGTCAAGTTAACATGTAACCATGATCCCCCCATCATTATAAAAAATATATTAGTAGTAACCAATGTTATTATTGTAATTTACACAGAGAAAAACAGCCAGTCAAGATCAAAAGAAGATGACCATATTATTATTTTTTTTGTGTAAAATGTTGACAGTTAAGTACATTGACTGTATATTGCATAACCATACCTTTTATTTAAATACGTATTCTAGTAGCTACTTCTTTTCTTTTTATCTTTGAATAAAGAATTGCATAAGTGGTTAAACTACCTTGAAAAATAGTATGGACAAGAAGGGGAAAAAAATAATCATAAAAAAATCATCATTTTTTTCTAACTTGTTGACTTGGTGACGAAAGGTGGGTAAGGTTGTTGGGTTAGGCGAGGTAAGATGCATGATAGGTAGGATAGGTGTTTTAAATTGTCATTAATTTTGTGGGACTTTTTTTTTGACAAAGGTGACAAAAAATCTCAATGTTTTTTTGTGTGTGTGTGTGTGCAAGTCATCATATTATTTAACAGGTGAACAAGAGTTGGAAAATGACATAATTAAATATAAAAGTGTTAGAAAGACACACGGCTTGTTATGTTTTGAAAAGGTAGTACTAATAAAAATATACATGTGTATTTCTGTTACAAGATCACATAACATTGAAAAGGAACAGGACAAACATGCGCTTTATTATTGTTATTAAATTTATTATTATTTAAAAAGTCGTCGTCGTCTTCGTCGTCGTGTAGAGAAAATGTAAGAAGACAAGGTATGTGGTTGGCTGGTGCACTTCTCAGGTTAAAAAAAAATTGTGTGTGCGAATTTGAGTGGCAGGTTGACCTGCCTCTTGAGCTTCTGGTTTTTAGTAAGTTGTTTTAAGAAAGAAAAGAAAAGTATGTTATCTTTTTAGTTGACTTGACTTTTAGGAGGAGAAAGGTGGTGAAGGTGTATTAAGAATTATAAAAAAATCTTTATGGCGATTTTATAGTCATATCTAAATTGAAAATGAATACATGGTCATGATACGAAAAGGCTGGGTCAGGGGACACCCCAAAAAAATAATGCCGCTTTTGATACAATTTATTTTTTTCATAACAAAGTTTCAACAGAGAAAAAAGTAGCCGAAAAAGAAATAAAAACGTAATTAATGCTGCCATAAAGATGAAAACCAAGCCAGGCAGGTCAGTAGACTATATAAAAAATATATTTAACTTGAAAAATAAAAAAATGCACCTTGGGCCATAACAATAATATTAATGCAAGTCGTCTGGAATTTGAAGATGAGATGAAAATGTACTTGAGCCAATCAAGCCAAAGCCCAAGCCAGGGCCCCAAAAAAAGGCGCACTTTGAATATTACTCTTTTGGCGATTTTCAAGTTTTATTTTATATTTATTGATATATATATTAGCAATTCTATGTATTTTCTATGTATTTATTTGAAAAGGGAATTTAAATTTTTTACAGATAGCTATAAAACAAGAAGGAACGGTGGTCAGTAAAAAGCAAGTGCAGTAGCTGAAGACGACGAAGCTGAAGAAGAAGAATTGTTTCAAAAATCCCCTTTTTTTTCTTTCTTGTCAGCCTGTCAATCAACTTGATTCATTCTAGCTGCCTTTGAACTGTATACCAAACACCACACCACAGCCACCACCATACCACCACCTTAAAAAAAATATGTATGAAAATGAAGATGCGATTCGGCAAGAAGAGGACTGATACTTTGAATTGATAGAAGAATTGCAGTATAGCAGCAGTGTATACTATTTTTCCCCCGTCTAACCTTTTGATTTGATCAGAAAATGAAAAGGAGATCTTTTTTGATTTTGATCTGTAACAACTTGAGCAGGAGCAGTAATATATCAACAAGAACATCACTTGTTTTGCATGGTGATGATGATGATGATGGTTTTTTGCAAGAGAAGAAGATCAGAGTTGCTTCTCTTTTAAATATCAAAATAAGCAAAGCTTTCAACATCAACAGCAGAAGTCTTCTTGATTAAATTGGTAATCATCATCATTTTTTTAAAGGTGGCTTTAATTTTAAAATATAAAAAAGGGTGTCTTTTTTACACTTTGCATTCACAGCAGCAGTTACATTTTGAACCCTTTTCACTGGGTGGTTCTCTGCAAAAAAAAATGGCCATGGCCTTAAGAATAATGTAAGGGGCTCTCTTTTTCCTACAACATCTGGCATTGCAAAAAATACCTATACTACTTGGTATTGTCTTAATTCCTCAAAAATTAAACTGTTCATTTTTGTAAAAATGTGTATCAACAAGGAAAGGAGTACGTACGCCGAGAACCGAAATCCAATGAAAAACTGAACACGCGATAAAAAAATATTGTTTAAAAGCCTGCCATCAAATAAAACTGAAAAAGGGGCACAGGCACAGGATTTTCAACTTTCTACAGTCATGCGGCATTCAGCACATCTCAGCATCACCAATCCACACCTTTCACTAGGCACACTATATGCAAAAGTGCACTCTCTGCGATCTGTGATCTGTGCCTAAGCATTTTTTATTTAAAGGAGAAGACCAACTTGTTACGGTTATATAGGTAAATGTTGTTTTTTTGGCTAGCTTTAAATTATTTTAATTTTTTTTGTAGATCAAATCAAATATCTATTTATTTACGTCACTTTTGTAAATATTTTCAAAATCATACATGATTTGTTGAGAGAGAGAAAAAAAGGTTTATTTTAAATTTAACACTTGAGTAAATTTGTTTTGCATGGGATGGCATTGCACACAAATTATAATTAATCACTCTTACCTTTCACATCACATCTTTTTTGAGATGCTAATGAGAAAAATGGTGAAAATGATAAATTATGTGGATTTTTTTTAAAGAGCGAGATGCTCAATCGATGGATGGATGATCAAGAGAACAAATCAAATCAGATTGGATTACATTGATTGACTATGGACTTGTGTTGCTGATTTAATTGGATTGGAATAAAGGAGGCTGCATCTTCCTCTCTCTCTGTCTATCTCTCTAGGACGTTTTGGAGAGAGAGTTTGTTTGTATGGCATACCAAACAAACATGATTTCATAATATGCTTGTCAGACGACATTCATTTCTTTTTTAATGGCTATCTAGGCAAAAGGTCTCATTTTTTATTTTATTAGAACCTCTTCTTCTTCTCCTATTGCTTATCTTTCAATATATAAATTTTGCATTGATCGTTTTTAAATAATTTTTTTCTCTTCTGCTTTCAAGCAAGCCAAAGAGTTTATAAAGCAAATAATCAAATGGAATCATCAAATCAAATCAACATTCAAACATCTCTTCAGAGAAGAGAGGAGCAGACCAGCAGAAGATGCAGCATCTCTAGTTTTTCCCGATAAAAAAAAAATTTAAATCACCAACATATCCATCGACAACCACACCAAAAAGCTACAAACCTGTACAACAGCCTGTATTATTTTATGTTGTTGACGATGATCATGATGAGCATTGTATCATCTACACACTCTCTTGTTTCTAAATGCTCTCAATGCTTACTGCTTAACAATAAATAAAAAAGACAACAAGTCTCAAATCAAATTCTCTTCTTTTTCATCTTCTTCTTCGTCACTCAAAAAGAAAAGACGACCATGAACAAAAACTGTAAAATCCTGTGATACAGTTTT
>JAQFZG010004683.1:0-11402 GCA_034695465.1 Entomobrya nicoleti
TTTTGGTGAAAATTGTGGACAATTGCAACTACCTTAATGGTTCTGCCCGTTTGTATGTTCTTAATCTAGGCACTGTACATGTTAAACAAATCACTACTAAAATGATCTTCAAGCAGCCAACAAGTCTCCTCGTACAAAAGTTAGAAACTAGTAAGCTAAACTTAATACAGAAAATTTTTCTTTTAGCCGAATCATAATACAAAAATTATGTAGGGTACGTATAAAATGTATATTATTTTAGAGGCAAAAATTGTGTACTAATAAATTTTGTAGTGTTGTTATTTTTCGTAAATTTGTGCAAAGAAATGTAAAGTTAGGTTATTAGGTGTGGTTTTGATTATAATTTACCAAGCTAAGATAGAGAGTACGCAGATGAATAAACGTTAATGTGAGTAAGTGTGTGTGAGAAACTTGTTTTGTATTGCATCTTTAAATATTCCAAAATATTTACCTTTCACTATACTCTTGTAGAGTCGCTACACTCGTATGCGTTTGACAGTGAATTCTTTAGTCAAGTTAGGTTGAAAAGGATGATTAATGCTAAATTTCGTCACGGTCCAATTATAAAAGACTAGTATATGATGGAAGTATGTATAGCTGATGCGAAATTCTATATACTGTTGGAAAATTGGATGTGCTATGCTGTGAACATTATTAAAGAAGTAAAAGTATATTTATGTGTAAACAAGTATTTGGTTATTCAATCATGAATACCAAGGAAAGCAATAATGCTACCTCTCGGAACGGCTCAAAAACTGCTTCATTGCAGCAATTATACAGATCTCATTGATATAAATTTGTGTCGTTATACTTTTCGATTTTTACAGTTATAATTTCATCTTCAAAAAGTTTAGAATTTTCACAAAATTCAGAATACAAAAATATAATATAAAAGAACTTGTAGAAATCTCTCGTCATGATTGGATAAGCAATGTGACTTAATTTTATATTCTAAAACAAATTGAATATCCTTCTTACTTCTATTTTACAGTCAGTCTTTCGCATTATGATCGCTTGTGGTTTATTGATCAACACCGCTGTCAATTGATCTGCTTCATGGATGAATACAAGTGATGAATATCATCTAATATTACTGTATTATTTTAATGTTTTTCTATAAAAAGGTTAGACCATCAAATTATGTAATGACAATTATATGCATTTCAGTTATTGAGAAAAGTGGTAATATAATGATTGTAAATGTAAAGTGAAAATAAATATATGACTTAAAACGTTTCAATTTATTTTTCCACATTGCGTTTTTATTTTTACTTCTCATAAATATTCAAACAGCACGAAATGATTTAATAGCATAAAATGGCTTTTAATTAATCTATAATGTACATTGCGAGTTGGAAATCTTCTATCCTTCGCCCCATAATAGTGACGATGAGTTCAATACCTACATTAATTTGCAGTACTATTTGTACTCTTATTCTCCATTCATTTGGCATTGGGCCTAAAACGGTTCTCACGTGAAATCTTTTAACTTTCATGGATATCCACGCAAATGCACTGATAATTATCCAGTATAAATCCATTGTGTTAGTAAAATATTGATATGGGTTGACTTACAATCAAAAAATATCGATTTCTGCCGTTTACTGTTGAAACGCTGCTTTTGGTGTCTTTATAGGTAGGTTTAGAACAAAATTGGTATTGAGTCTGGTATGTTAAGTACTGATGGTCCAGGTCTGCTTTCTCCAAGGCTCCGGCAGTGAATTTTTTTTTTTTTGATATGTGCATTTTATAGTCATGACTTTGGTTATGAGCATGTTTCCAAAGTTAGTACTTCTGGACTCAGTCGGGGGTAAACTGTATTTCATATATTCATATCATAAGAAATAATGCATCTATTACACCATACACGACACCTAAGACAGTGCCAATTAAAAATTTGTAATAACTTACCCAATATTATAATAAATCATGGCTTACAATGACCATTTTAGGCCAATTTTAGAAATATTTCCTCAGTGTATACTATATGTACATTTATAATACTTGTTTTTATTATTAAAAATCATTTTAGTGATTCATTACCATAGTTTGTCGGAAGTTGAACTTCGTTTTTATTGATCTGGGTAAATATGTTACATAATACCAATGTCGACTTCTGTAAATATGACTGAAGTTATTGGTTCGAAAGTATGAATAAGCGCAGATGTATGTCTTTCCCACCCTATCGTTTGCACATGAAAATCAATCGGTAAATTAGGTTTTACGGTACCAATCTCAGCAATTTAGTTTGTTTTATTGTAAAGTGTTCTGTTCTCATTTTTGTTTACTAGTTTTTAAGATAAAGAAGCTGTATACTACGTTTCTTAATACATTAGTTTATTGACGGGGTAAAACATACATATTGTATTTGCAGTACACATATTAAACACAATACAAGCTTTCTTCCAATTTAGGTAAGATCGTGTATTTTAGTCATGCTGTATTTGTAATTATTACATTGTTATCAAAATCAGCAGCAATCATTGACGGTGGCCTGTGTTGGCAAAAAAAAGAGAAGCAGCAGTAAATTTTATCCATCATAGTAGTGCGAGATATGAATTGACTTTCCATTCACATTGCTAGTGGAAGTATGGACATAGATCGTTAGGTCATCATCTTCCTGGATGTCTAATCAGTGCGAAAATCAAGTCCATTGCAATTTGTCTCAAAATATATTGTATAAGAGCCTTGATTCACATTTCGCAAACCGTATATACGCTGAAATAGGAAATACCGCCTAGCAATCATCTCTTTTGAAGTTCAACCAAATAAAGCTCATAATACGTAAGGTTACGTAATAATACGTTTTAATCACGTTTTCTTCGGCAATCTCCTATAGCTTTAAAATTGAAAACTTGGAAAGTAGTAAAGCAGAACAAAGTAAACTAAATTACCAGTATATTAAATTCGGAATTCAATTAATAAATTGTTTACTTAAATGGAAATTAGTTTTGAATCATGCTATTTATACAAAAACGAATCCATTAGTATTAACAAAATATCCATTACGACTTTTTGTCAGTTTGTAAATAAAACAATTCATACTTTTCTTGATCTATAATGAAAAATAATTTTATATCAAGTTTAAAATTAAAATGTCATATTTAAAATAAATGCAACTGCATCATTTACACATCATGATGATCTAAATATCAGTCTATTGCTATGTACGAAAGAGCACAATGAAAAAGCAACCAAGAGTACAATATCTATATATACTTTACAATTTCCCCCTTCTCATGCGTTGAACACATCAGTAATGAAATGTCGTTCAAGTGGTGAACATCTCGTCCTGAAGTGCAGTGTAGGAAAAACATTCTATTCTAAACGGAATGATAAATGCTCCTATCTAAAGAAGCGTTTTTCTTTTGTAAACCCGCGTAAGCGACAGGATCATTCTATAGCCGCAAATTGTGTGCATAAACGTAGGCCTTTCCTTTTCATTATGATTAACGAAATCATTATTAAAATCTCCAGCCGCACGCAGTAAATTTAAATTAATCGAAAGTGAATGTAACAGATCTTAATCCGATCCAATAAACGACAATCAATCAAACATATTTGTGTATACATAACTAGACATTAATATTTGCAGCTTATTCTACAAGTCAAATTTATAATCTATAAAACCAGGTATGGTAATATTATGTGGATTATTGTTTATTATGGTGCCTTCAGTTTATATGTATGATATAAATATATGTGCATTATAATATATGCCAAAAAAGATTTTCACACCTTGATCTTCGATTATGGTTTTCTAGTATATTGGTTTTATTTAAATATGATCACACGGCACAGTTGATTTTCTATAGTTAATATTGCATTATATCCAGTACAATTTGCATATGCCAACGTAACGTGGATGTAGTATATAGTACTTTTATAAAGAAAAGTTTTGTGCTTTTTATGTGTTATCACTTATCAGTATCAGCTTGTATTTTTTGTTTCAGAGCTTACGCAAATAGTTGATTTTTTTAAAATGATAGTTCGCGTACCTTCACTTTTCCTACAACGAACACTATTGATGCCTACAATGAAAGTTACTTGGATGCATTAGTCAATTAGCCAAATTAACGACATATTTAAGCATTTTCATGGGTTACATGTGGCTTTCAGATGGGTGGCAGTGGTGGTGTTGGAGGGAATGTGGCAAAGACTTCAAAGGTTAAGGGGAAGAAAAAAAGATGGAAATGCCCCAAAAATTGTTAATTTACTTGAATGTTGCATTCATGTACCGCACTCATTTTTAATTGTAGACGTCAATGGTGTTAACTGTAGAAACTGAAGGAATGCGGACTATCAAATTTAGTGATAAATCAGCTCTTTTTATTAGCTCTCGCTAACAGAAAAAAACCGATAACTCCTCAAATGCACACAAATTTTCTTATACATAAAGCAATACTACTCGAGTCTCTTTTCACCAAACCCCATAACAAATACAACAACGGCATTACTACTATCATCAAATCACACATATCACAATTCATATCACTAAATACACTTTACCCACTATGTTAGATCGCAATAACTGCAATCCACCACAAAATTTCTCTTTCATCCATATGTATAAATTTACGAATGCTGCAAACTACAGAGGCTGCAATTCTTTAATTATTGTTGGGTATACATAGGTATGAGACAAACGTTTGAAAGGAAGTAGCATTTTATATGTAATTATAAAGTTGTTTTACCAGTATCATACGATACCATTTTATAATTCAAACTTACACCAGATTACCCCAATTTCAAACATTCAATCAAGGGTGTTTGTCCTGCATGGAACCACTTTAATCTATTTTACTGATTGTAATCTCCGATTGTTTTCCCCATTTTAAAACTTTTTAACATATCTACAAGCGTCACAATTCCACTATTTTACATGCGTTTACTAATGCTGTCCTCAGCACAATCACCCATTTTAGTTTGTCCCTCAAAATCCGCTTTTTCTAATTATTTGATTGTTTCTACTGATACCTCAAATCTCTACTTTGGTAAAATAACGTACTTTTTGCACTTTGATGGTGTTGCGTTAAACTTTTGGTAGGCAAAGAATTGATGATGAATCTTGTGAATATTTAATATAATGCTTTATGCAGTGGCTTTTAATCCGAAAATGCTGAAATAAGATGGTTGATTCTTCATTTTATCATTTATAATGAAATCAACATCCAAACACCAAAGATGCAAGATTAAATGTACACATAAGTGCCTACATTAAGCTTATGAAGTTGTGACACGTATCTTTACGTTTTCATTGGACAAAAAATATTGCCTTTCATTTCCATTTGGGCGCATACATCCCTTATTCAGAAAAATAGAACAAGTTTGTGTTTTGTTTCTGTCGTTGCTCTTAGTGTATTTTAACAGTATAAAAAGTTGAGACCCATCAACCTTCTCCACTCGCATCTCTTATTATCGTTGCATGTAAGCAAACATTTTTTTATGGAAGTTGTATCAAAATCCAGAGAACTCAAAACAACGGTATGTAAAATCGTAAAAAAACTTCTTCACACATCACATTACACAATCTGCCTGGCAGATACTCCACTGAAAGATAACTTTTATGAGCCACACAGTAACTTGCTCGTTTGTCGAGCACAAAGTAAGAAAATTGGGATACAATCTTGGAGAGCTGCTTGCATTTGATCGACGTTTTGCTTCCTTTAACATGGTCCAACCTACAACATAGATTTTCATAAAGTTTCATGTTAAATCATGAGCTACAGCAAAAATACAGCTGCAAAGGAATCCATACTGATTTAATTACGCTTGTTTTTCACAATTTTAATTGGAAATTAAATCAACACTGTTGGTTCTAAAATTTGTATTAACCTAACCGTTGGACATGTTGAAGGGAGCCTTTAGATTTCACTATATGCTAAAATGATAATTGAATGCAAAACAATTGATAGTTTCAGGAATTTGAAGTTCCAGTCTTGGCCACTCTATTTGGCTTGTTATCAAATAAAAATAACCAGTTATTGTTTATTGTAATGTAATTGATATTAAAAGCATCAGCGAAACAAATTAAATGTAATGAATTCGAATTTCTGGCTTATCATGTTACTATTTCTGATTGAAGGCAAACCTATTTTTCATTGTAAATGTAGATGTTTTACACATATTTTTTTAAAGTATGCCTTTTTTGTTAAAGAAGTTTAAATGAATTTTTTTACTCTAGGTTTCGTTGACTTTCTGTCAATTTTTTCAAGTGAGAAAATATTTTTGTGAGTTCTATTTTTAGCTCAACCTCCAGTAATTTTAAGCATCGACCATGCCATCTGGAACTTTCACGTAAGCTGTTCTGTTTTTTACTGTTGCAAGTATGTACGCGTATTGCATCAGCCACGAACGTTTTGTTATGTACACGTGTCAGTCTCATTCCAACAATGAACTGTAGTAACCTTGTAAGCGGAAGTAATGCAGTTTAAAGCAACCTTTTCCACATAACTGCATTCATCAAATTTTATCATTGAATTGCTCTTAATTTTTCATGCTAAATATAATTCATCCGAAGTATTTCGTGCATTTTAAACTAGCATTTTTCTTGTCCTCCACCAAGTTTTAGCCACTAATTTTTAATCGTAATTAATCACATAAAAATAGTTAAGTTTCTAATGTAATTTATTTAGCAAATATGTATACAATATGGTTTTTTGCTGGTTAAAGGCATCCAGAGGCAGCATATTTCATGCAAACAAAACGATCTAGGACAAAATAAATTGTAATTTGGCCAATTTATGTGTCTATAGAAAAGTAAGTTATGATGTTTAAGTTTCAGCGAAGAAACTTGAGACACGTTCTGGAAAGCTGCTCATGGCTTTGTCCTTTAACAGGGTCCAAGCTGAAACACGAACTTTCATAAATTTTCATGTTAACTCATGAGCTACAGAAGAAAGCAGCAACAAACCTTACCAAACAGCTCTCTCTACTGTTTCTTACGATCGTGTTGATTGAACATTTTGAACTATTGTACGTATTTTAGTCCCACTTCCTGGACGAAGCACAGTAGCTTTATTGGGTTAATTTTTTCGACCTATCATGCCATTTTTTATATTTGAGAATGAAATGAGTCTCAAACATTTTTTCGCTTAGTTCATCAGTCGCATTTTGAGGTTATTGTTACTTTTTTCCATTACCTGAATCTGAAAAATAGTATACGAGCATATAGGCATTGTTGTTGATTAGAACTATATTCATTGTATTAAAATAACAACTGTTCGTGATTTGATAAATGTGTTGAAAGTAAGCTTGCTGGTGTCTGTTAAAATTTCACCAAAATGATTATTGAATGTAAGAAAGATGGTCGTTTTTAAAGTTTTAGCCACTAATCAATCATAAAAATAATTGAAGTTTCTAAGGAAATTTATTGTGTAAAATAGGTATAAAATAGTTTTTGTTGGAGAATATTTTTATGGCACACCAATTCATTCGCGTTAATAAAATAGTATGTAATTAGTTTTATTTTAAGTTATCATATTATGTTCATATTCAATGGATTTTCATCCTCACGCTTTAGCTATAAAAGCACTGGAAACTGAAGTCCCTATACTTTTTTACAGAAAGTAGTGCAAGCAAGCTCATTTCTCTTGCTTGGTTGCTTGCCAATAAAATGATTTAGTGGTGTACTCTATCGTGTATTTTGCTAAAAGAGTCAAGACTATCTAAAAACTCATCTAAAAAATTGACTGGAATTTTTAGGCTTCTTTACCGAAATTCATAGGCATAGGTATCTAAAATTCCTGATTTTAAACTTAGACGATAAGTATAATAAATAATTTGAAAAATTGTTACAATCTATTCCTGATGCTTCTTTCAGGCTTTTAACGAATGAAAAATGATTTAAATGGCTATTATTTAAAGGATTGCTGTTAGTTATTGATATTGGATAGAAAACAATTTTGTGTTTGTATTGGTTTTAATGAACAATGTCACATTTGTTCAATCCTTTCATTCTCAGATGGAGACTGACATACTCGTATTTTCTACTTAGTTACAACTGCTGAAGAACTTCGTGCACGCACCATACTATAGATAGTTTATGATATGAGAAAAACTGGATTTACTATCATTTTTTAGTATTGATTGGTTTTAACTACAATAAACCCGCTGTAACAGCGATCATAACGACGTAGCTGAAACAACGCGACTTATAACGATGCTAGTGAATGTCATTTGGTCATTGTTGTTTTTAATAAAAAGCGCTTTCGAATGACATGTCACATGACATATGTTTGAAGTTGCGAACTTTGACCCAGATTTCTGACCCTCTGAGGTCACTTTGACCTAAAGTGACATATGATTCGTAATCTACTCAACGAGTACTTTCGATTGCGCTATTCAAATGTACACTTCGAACAAGTTGTAAACTTTCGACTTTGACCCTTGACCTTGGAGTTTGACCTGGGGGGCTGAAAATCAATATGGTTCTTGACCTTGACCATAGTGACCTACATGCCGTGTTCACAGACGGACAAACATGCTAAAGTCAATACTTGCTGACGCTTCGCTTTCAGCTACGTAATAAAGTAATTTCCGATTTAGTGCAAAAAGCATTTATTTAGCTCAACATACTGAATATTTTTATTTTAAGTTCTTTCATAAATAGGTAATAAAATCATTGTGCATCAACAAAATACAAAAGTTCACTGCCAATGTTTATCGCATTTTCTTTACCCTTAACCTTTGAAATCAAATTTAAGGCGGTTGTAACATCCTCAAATGAAATCACATCATTATCGTTTACTGCCACTAAACGATCGGTGCTCAAAAGATTGGGTACAGGAACTTTCCGGGGTCCAAGAACAGGGTCAGCATACCGGTAGAGTTGAACTTTGCGTCCTAAACAAGAATACCACACAACATTTTACATTTAATAAACTTCTACTAAAAAACCAAGTCTCTTCTCAGTATGGATTAGTAGGACTGACTAAAACAGTAATTTACATAATTGGCTTGTCATACCTTGTAAATGTCGCTCCTTAATCAACCGCTCTTTCAAACTACCGACGGGCTCTTTGTTCAGAGCATAGGTATCAACTGAAGTGAGACCAGACATTGGTTGCGAGTTAGCTATTTTCAACAGCCTTTTTGGCAAATATCCAAAGGTTATGTAAGGTGCTCCTGGACAGCATTCCTGCTTAATCTTATCATCATTTGTTGTATCAGTTGATAGAATTGATACTTGTTCAATCTGCAAAAAAAAATAAAGTAAAATGTGAAATTAATTTGAATGATATTCAAATTTCAAATTATTCAAATGTACTTTCTCCGTATCATACCTCCAAAGTATTGCTGATATAACTAGCGTTGCTCTTCAAACAATCAATCTCATCAAACTCCGTAGATTGTTGTAATCCTTTCTGAACTCCAAGAGTTTCTACTCCAGCTTTCAGTTTTTGGACAAAAGGCATGACCTTCTTTTGGTACTTCTTCAACTCTAGAATTTTAGCAAAGTGGGCAGCCAGCTTATTGTTTTCTGGAACTCCGTTCTTATATTCTTGAGCTAAATGGTTGAGAATTATAGCCTGCCATTCTGGATAGCTCTTCGCCACCCATATTACGGCGCTAGATGGTTGTTCAATCGGTGCTTGCTTTGCAGAGCTTTTCTTGGTTGATGAGGTAAGGAATTGGCCCAATCTTGAACGGAACATTTTGATGGTGTCAAAGAAGTAATCTGCAGATTTGAGCATGGTAGCATCCGGGTTCCTCTTGGCAGGCCATCTCATCGCAGTAATCCCACCAGCCTAAATTCAAAAATTAGAATGATTACACACCATAATTCATCATTCTGTCACAATAAGTTATTTTTCCATAATTTTTAATTTACCAATCCAAGGATGTTTGTCCAGATATGATCCGCCATGTGAGGGCATACAGGAGAGATCATAATAGCTTGTAACTTGATGTAGTCCAAAAGTAAACTATAATTCATTTTTGATTCTCCCCCGCAAACTTCACGATACTGATCTCTGGCAATCAGCATCTCAAAGAATCCACTTTTCATCGCCTCCTTGAATAAAATCTGTTCATAATTGTTCTCAGTTTCATCAGTGAGTTGCATCATTTTACTAAAATAAATCAACAATACGATAATTATGTTACGCATTCTGATATGGTTTTCATAAAAAAAAATTAAACACTTACTTTTCAAAATACGAATCCTGGAATTTATATTCATCCGTTGTGTAAACTCTGTATGTTTCCTTTGTCTCAATCATTTTTTTTGCCCATTCCAAAAATGTGTACAATCTCAAAATAGTGGAGTCAGCAACATTCACCACGAAATTAGCATCTTCAACGGAATCACCAGAATCTGCCAATGCAAATCGCATGGCATCCGCTCCAAACCTGTCAATGGATTCTTTCAAAGTCATAAAGTTGCCAGTGGATTTCGACATCTAAAAGACAACAAGTCAACACATTACGCAAAATGATAATCATATACTTCTATTGAAATCAATAATCACACAATAATCTTGGCATAGTCAATAGTAAATATGTACCTTTTCAGAATTTAATAGCAGATGCCCATTAGCACGGATTCCTTTGGGCCACATTTCAGGTTGCTTATCCCAAATAGCCACATGGTTGTAGAGATAGTAAGTCAAATGGTTCTGAACCAAATCCTTCCCGGAAACTCTCAAGTCAACTGGATACCAAAATTGGAATTCTCTGCGGCACTTGTTCAAGATAGCCATATCAATGCCACACTTATCTGGTACTGGGGTGTCAAGGAAGAAGATGTAACTCCACACCTCATCGGTCAAGAGTTTTGGGCTAATAAATAAGTTTAAAATAAATTAGTCTTTTCATTCTTTTCAAACTTTGGACTTGAACTGGTCATTCAAAAAATATAATAAATCAACTTTATATTTAACTTACTCCACAGCCAATTTTCCTGGAATGTACTCCAGCCCCTCCAAAATATGCTTAATGGTATAATAAGCCATGTAAATCGTAGAATCCGACAGTGACTCGATAAGCCATTTAGGATCCCAGGGCAGTTTTGTTCCCAATCCATATGTTCGAGAGCAAGCATGTTCTTGTAACCAGTCCAATGTAGCCTCAAAGTTTCTTTTGACTTCGTCATGATATAAATTCATAGAATCCAAAGACTTTCGCACGATTCCCTTCCACGTTTCATCTCCATACGTTAAGAACCATTGATCACACAATGCTACCACACACTCATCAGCGCTCCTACAATCAAAAATTAAATTGTTTCATTATAACTTCATTATTTGCGGTTTTCGCATTTCAAATTTCCACTAGCTTTTTTAATTGAAATGAAAACCATACCTGGAAATAATTTCTTTCTCGGGTTCCATATACTTCACTCCATTTTTATCATCAATGATCTTTGTCTGAATAGCTTTCTTGACATCCTGCACCTTGGA
>JAQFZG010004684.1:0-11400 GCA_034695465.1 Entomobrya nicoleti
TATCGAATGTAATTATTTCAACATTGTATTTCAAAAGATGTCGATTAAAATTATCTTTACTATATATTGTACTCTGCAAGTCTCCCATTTTTATTTTCTCAAATTGACTCCTATTAAAAAAAAACATTTTCTTTTACTCGTCACCTGCATTAACTCGGCATGTATGTATTTCGACAGTGAGCACAAAAATTAATTCCAAAACTGAAACAACTACTTATTTAGCACGTTCCCAGTTTATCAGTCCCTCATTCATTCATTCAACAGCAAAATGCATCCTCTCTGCGAGTAAAGTCAACGAACATTTGTTCCTCTCATCGGTGGGAATGGATGGGAAAACCGTTCGCCCAAAAGTGGAATTTTTAAAATGCGAATATTTAAATCAATCGGTTTTTTCGAATTTGTACGAAAATTTACAATGCATATTCATTCTTGTGGTTTGGATTTAGTAACAAGTTCATTTTGATTGCAAAAATTAATATTTCTGCTATTTTCTTGTAATTCCTTTCCTCATGTGAAATTCCTTTGTGTTGGGATGATCAGCTTACGTCCTAGTATACAACTTTAATTATTTGTTTGCAGAAAGGAGACGACTTGCGTCAAGACATGCTAACCATTCAAATAATCCGTGTCATAGAAAAATGGTGTCTAAACGAAGGTCTGGATTTCTGAGTTCTCATATTTTCCTGCGTCCCCACAGGCTTCAGAGAAGGCATCCTGGAAATGGTGCCGAACTCAGAGACCCTGTGTAAAATCCAAGCTGAATACGGAGTCACTGGGGCATTCCAAGACAGGCCGATTGCCGACTGGCTTTCCAAAATGAATCCCAACACAGTCGACTACAAAAGAGTGCATCGATCAATGTGCATTACTATTATTTATACTTAGGAGATATGTTTGATAATCGAAAAAATATGTATTATAAATTTTACTGAAAATTATTCAACTCAATCATCAAAGGTCCTTGTTCCGAGTTGCCAGTTTTTATGTCACAAAAAAAGTATTTAATAAACATGCAAAACAGTGCAAAATAGATGATGCCTTTGAAGTCGTGTCTTATTTCACCCCAGTTTTCGTATATTTTCGTTCCATTTTCGCTTTTATTTAGTTGGGAATATTTCCGTATAAATTAAATAAAATGCAATTGCAGAAATCCCAAACTTCAGAAAACCGAAGATGAACTAGTAAATAAAGTGCCATGATAAAGTCGCGTGATAAAATTCGAATTATTTGGATATTGGATAGTTAGACGAAACTTTTGATGAAAGTGCATTTAACTAATCCAATAATCCATGCCTACAGTACGCCCAGCCCCTAAAATTAAGTTTCTAAAAGGGAGCATATAATTGTCGGTTTACTGATTAAATATTATTTGCTATGGAATGGGAGGTACGTGATGATCAAGTAAAAATGAAGGTAACTGAAACACGGATTACATGTCAACTATGTATATTATGTACTTGCAGTACCTGTCTCAGATGCACTGCACTGATGCACATTCAAGAAAAAAGGTGGCCCCTTAAAAAATTTCAAGTAAACTTTACCAAGCTAATCAACGTGGCCATTATTTCTAAAACATGTACTAAAAAAAATTTCAGTTTTACTTGTCAATATAGAATATTTTTTATGCTTTATGTGCACTGTTTAAATAACAACTCTGTTAACATGGTCAATTTCCAACGTCAAGGTGCAGACCATAAATGCTGAGTGAGAAGCTAGAAAAAATAATAACAAGGTACGTCTCATATTGCCCCAACTCCACATCAGTAAACCACATTTTACTTTCTATCCAGCAATTTCTGTGCATATTTTTTATTTACAATAAGTATTTAGATGGGATATTTATAAATAATCTTTCAGCAATAAATAAAATATTGAAAGCCAAGTCAAGTCAATACTTTTTAATGTTAAAAGCAGGGAAAGTGGAACAGGTTAGCCAAACTGAAGAATTGAAACCAGATCTTTTCTCGACGAAACATAAGTACTTGTGTGTACATACATAGCCATGTAACTAATATAGAAGTACAATTTTAATATGATGATTAAATTAAGGTCTGTTTTGGGTACTTTGTAATTTGTAAGTTAGATTCATACACTAAAAATAAAATAAATACATTTATACTCTGCATAATATGCTGTTTTACATTTAGTGGTGTGCGTGGCTTGTTTTGTCCCAGCGACATGGATACTTTGACTGTTTTTTATTCATTCTACCTTACTCTACTATATAAGTACATGCTCCAGTTTTGGGAGACGGTGAGAAAAGTGCAAGCTACTAAT
The DNA here is from genome assembly GCA_034695465.1 of Entomobrya nicoleti. NCBI lineage: Eukaryota > Metazoa > Arthropoda > Collembola > Entomobryomorpha > Entomobryidae > Entomobrya > Entomobrya nicoleti. Next base: position 2,278 of record JAQFZG010004684.1, read on the forward strand.
TAAATTGATAGGTTATAAGGTGTACATATGACATACGTATATCCTTCATTCAGTAAAAGTAAATAATATACAGTGGTCCATATGCCGACTGAATAACTGACGAAGTTGAACGTGTGTTTCTGCTGCTTCGCTTTTTTTGTGTTGTTCATCTCTCTCCCAAGTGCCATCACAATCACAACTCAACTTTAATTAGTCAGAAAGTAAAACAGTTAATTTTTGAACATTTCACATTTAGCGTAATTAAATAAATTATGTGGCTACGGTTAAGAGCTTCCAAGGTTTAAAAAAAGTGAGCAATTTTTTCGAAAGAAATAGAAGACGCAACAAATCTACACGGGTAAAAAATTACACACGCATTAAAAATATGTATTATTTTTTAAGGTTAATATTTTGATTTGCAGTAGTAATTAAATGAAATTTATCAATTTAATTTGCTTGTGGGATGGAATTCACTTTTGGAGGATGAAGTATTCCTTTTGAATTTTGGAGTTGCTGACGCTGTCGTTGGAGTTTAGGAATACTATCATCGTTTTGCCTCTTGTCCATTATCATGGCTCACCTTTTGAGCATTCCAGAAAATGTGGTAAGGGTATTTTCAAAGTTAATTATTTATAGTTTCCCCATTATTTGGAAAATTTTGTGATGATGATGAAAGAATGATGTATTGTTATTGTTTATTTAACTATTTTCAGTTGATTCAGCACATGTTCCCAAGTCTGGATCACAACGATCTTCTCAGTTTACGTCGAGTTTCCAAGCAGACCAAGACCTTTGCAAACGCTTACCTTTGGATACCTCAGCCAGGTCACCAGGGAAAGTGGGAACTGAAAATAGATTCCAGTAAAGATGATCAAACACTGGAAGCGTTTCTCCAAATGGATGTACCTCCACCTTCTCGACTATATATTGTCATGGGAGGTGACAGGAGACCCTTAGAGCCACGTTTCTTTTTCAAACATGGACACTTGGAGGAATTGATGGATCGCTACAGCAAATACGTGACCAAATTGAGAGTAGACAAGCTGTTCTTCCCGTTCACCTCCGAAAAGGAAATTAGTTTTTATGAAAGTTTGGTTAACTTGGAGGAACTGTACTGTAATGAAATAATAACTGCGAGAGGAGCTGCTCACTTTGAAAAGAAGACGAGAAGGGCAGAGGAGAGTCTTTTCAGCCGACCAACTTGGTCGAAAAAACTCAAAATCTTAAAGCTGAACAAAACGGACTTTATGTACTCTATGTGGAATTTCATCAATGGAGTGTCCAATAATTTGAAAGAGCTCTTACACCCCTTTCAACCTACTGGTAGCGAAGATTTTAAGCCAACAAACCTGGCTCCTGTTCGAGAATTAATTGAACGCCGTCGTGGGATGAAGAGCCAGAGCAAACTTGTATACGATTGGAAGTACCTGGTGAACACTGACACCGGAGCTGGAATGGAGCTGAATGGAATCTACTCTAGTTGCCGTGACAATGGCGTCGTCATCAAGAACCTGGACACAGGTCATCTGGAGTGTCTACTTTGTGACGAGAATGGAAGGATTAAGAAGAATGAGATTGTAGATCCGTTGACAGGGGAATGGATATTGAATTCTCGAGTAAACTACCAGAGAAATCTGTTTGTTGGCAGTGTCATACAGTCTTTGGTGGGTGGTATGACTGATAATGTATTTCTTATGGATTTACCGGCTCTAGAGGAAGTCAGCATTTTCGCCAAAGATCATCGTCGGCGATTTAAGATTCGCCGAAGGCATGGACATGAGTATCCTCAGTGACCGAATTTACGGAAATTGGATGTCCAGTTGGATCAGTGCAGAGAATCAGAATTTCGTTTTCTTTTTGGGGATATCGAACGACCAAAGTTGGAGGAGTTGTGTTTAAGCTATTACGGATTTCGGTCAAAGGCCTCGTCATTTTTACCATGTCCAAAGAAACTGGGAGAGTGCTTTGGCAATTTGAAAAGGCTGACCATTGACAATTGTGCCGGGGATAATGATTTCTTCTGGGGGCTGTGGGAGGAGTTTCCCCTGTTGGAGGATCTCACCTTGGAGGGATGGATGAAGCTGACAAACAATTGTTTCGTAGGCAGAGATAAAAGTAGACCAGCTATCCTCAACCTGAAAAGTAAGAACATTTTCAACTGTGAACATGATATATTTTAAATGTTAGATAATCATCGAATTTTTGATCTCACAGAATTGAAGCATCTTGCCATCCTGGAGCTTGACAGAAATCCGGGGATTACGGATGCAGCGTTTCAAAATGTATTTCGCCACTTGGAGCTTTCTACTTTCAAGTTATCTTCGGATAGAGTCATAAAAAAGGTGAGCCTTTACAACCAATTTGTGTAAAAAGCAATGTTAAGACATTAGAGATGCATAGAATTTGACCGTATTTTTCTTTTAAATGCTACAGATTACCGTGAATGGAATCCTAAAGCTTTTTACTGGACCGTTTAAGAAAACGATTGAAAAGCTAGATTTGGGCGAGCTTCAACTGGAAGATGTTTCCGGAAAACAGTTGACGGAAATGGTGTCATGCTTGTACTAAAGTGTAGTACAGCGTATATCATGAGGTTCTAGGGAATATAAATGTTAGTTTTTAAAATGTAATAGATTTTTTGTTTTATTTAATTAAACTCAACTGTAATTACTTAAAAATGTAATTATTTCAACCAGTTGTGTCAACAGATGTCGATTAAATTAATCTTAATAAATAATTTTTTTTGCTAACGTCCTATTTTTATTTGCACGAATCGGCTGCTGTAAGAAAAAATATTCAAATCATTTTTGCATAGACATCCTCCTCAGCAAAATGATTTGAAAATAATTTTTAGTTAATATTTTACAACAAAATGCATATCCTCGAAACTATTATTCAAGTATTTATTAATACAAAATTGAATGGCTTGAAATTGCCAGTGAGCAGTAAATAAAAACGAAATGGTTTCACAAAGAGAACATGCAATTTTTCCGAAAGTTCAAAAAAATCGTAACACACAACACTTTTATATCGCAAATGACGCCATCCGATGCAAAAACGTGGGATACTGCTAACTGATTTGGACTTTTTTAGGAAGGCATTCTAGAAATTGGTGCCCAATTCCGAGACCATGTGTAAAATCCAAGCTGAATACTTGGCTTGCCAAAATGAATCCCAACACAGTCGACTACAAAAGAGCTGACAGTTGACTAGTCCATTTATTCGCACTGATGGCAACCGCTGGAATACCTGGAGTTGATTTGAAGTCTGTGAGCTACATCCAGAATAACATTACTTGTCAGTATAGATTTTTTTATGGTTTATGTGTACTGTGTAAATAACAACTCTGTTAACATCGTCAATTTCCAACTTCAAGGTGTAAACCATAAATGCTGAGAAGCAAAGAAAAAATAACAAGGTAAGTCTCATAGTGCCCCAACTCCAGATCAGTAACCACATTTTACTTTCTATCCAGCATTTTCTGTGCATATTTTCTATTTACAATAAGTATTTAGATGAGATATTTAAAAATAATCTTTCAGCAATAAATAAAATGTGGAAAGCCAGTCAAGTCAATACTTTTTAATGTTAAAAGCAGGGAAACAGGTTGGCCAAACGTAAGAATTGAAACCAGGTATTTTCTCAAAGAAACATAGAAAGAGACTAATATGTACATAGCCACATGCAACTAAAATAGGAGTACAATTATAATATGATGATTAAATTAAGGTCTATTTTGAGTACTTTGTAATTTGTAAGTTAGATTCATGCACTAAAAATAAAAAAACGCATTTCTTTTCTGCACATATTCTGTTTTACATTTATTGGTGTACGTGGTTTGTTTTGTGATTTCTTTTGTCCCAGCGGCATGGATACTTTGACTGCTTTTTTACTAATTCTTCCTAACTGTACTATACCTGCACCAGTTTTGGGAGAATGTGAGAAAAATGCAAGCTACTAATTAAATTGATAGGTTATAACTTATAAGGTGTACATTTGACATATGCATATCTTTCATTCAGTAAAGTAAATCATGTACACTAGTCCATGCCGACTGAATAACTGACAAAGTTGAAGTTGAAAGTGTGTTTCTGTAGCTTCGCTTTTTTATTGTTGTTCATCTCTCTCCCAAGTGCCAACACAAAGACAACTCTACATTAATTAGTCAGAAAGTAAAACAGTTAATTTTTGAACATTTCACAGTTGCTCAATTATCATCACGGAATAAAATAGAGTGTGGCTGCTGTTCAGAGCTTCATAGGTTTTTTTAAAAAGTGAGCAATTTTTTCAAAAGAAATATAAGACGCGTAAAATCTGCACATGTAAGATCACTTTGAAAATATAGATTATTTTTAATGTTAATATTTGTATTTACAGTAGTGATATAATTAACTTTTACTCAATTCAATTTGTTTTTAGAATGGAGGGGCAGGGCAAAATAATGGTGGGGTCAATTTTGGGGAAACGATTTGATGTGGTCCAGTCGCTCGGAGAAATCAATTCTGTGGAGATGTTCAAAGCAGTGGATAGGGAGAAAGGTGTAAACGTAGCAATTAAAGTGGTTACTGACGGAGGCGGAGCCAGCAACCTTGAGAAAAAGTACCGGGCATTGAAGAAACTGGAAAATTGTCGGGGATTTCCAAAGGTGTTTAAACTAGACACCCACGGTGAAGAGAGTTATCTTGTGATGGAACTCTTGGCAAGATCATTGGCCAGAATTTTTAGAGCCAACGCGTTTAAGATGCAGCTGAAGGATATGCTCCTAGTTGTGGACCAGCTGCTTACTCGACTTGAAGACCTTCATAGCCTCGGCATGGTTCACGGGAACCTCAAACCACAACACATTATGATGACAACGAAAGGAACTGTGTGAAAAGTGTGAACAGTGTAATGAAAGTTTAAAGGAAGCGGATGATATTAATCTATTTAATAATAGAATGTTTATGAATATGATAGGATTTTAAATAGTTGTATATAAAAAAAAGTTATGAGCGAGACGAAACTCCCTGCACTGTAATGTGCTATTATTTATGTAATGTTCAGTAGCTAAGTCTATACAGATAGTTGTAATATTGATGACATGACTCACGTATGTAAGTCTAATGATAATAATAAAAAATCTAAAAAAAAACTATTAATCATTTGATGCATTTTATTTCTCTTTTATTTCATTCTTCCACTCCCACATTTTGCATGAAATATATTTATGTGGCATTCCGGGACTAATCAGCTCCCCTTGTTACCTTGTTCATTTTCACCTTCTGCTTTGCGAGAACACAGATTTCTGTACCTAGCTCACATGCACTTGATCATGCACGATAAAAGGTGAACCCATAAATTTTTCAACGAAACAATTATGAAGCCATGAACATGAGCATCATTGTTTCTGACATTCAATCCCAATTCGTTTCCACTTACTTGTCTGTACGAAATGTATTCATGGTTTATCTGTACACTGTTATAACTAACTATAACTGCATGTCGTGATGAAGTTAAATGTCAATCTTATGAAAAGGAAACACTGAAAATATAAACTCCGTTAACATGATCAACTTAGTTTCTGTTTGGGGTAATTTGGTAACTTGTAGATTACATGGCACTTTGAAGACAGTGACTTGGCTCTCTCTCTCTCTCTCGTCCTCAATCTCCACTTGCCACGCAACGCGTTCCAATTACATAAATTATACTCGTTTTAAAATTTACAACTGCCCGGTGTACCCGACAGATATGGTTGCCACTTTCTCCACCTGCTTGACTAGCTTATTATTTTACGTAAGACGTAAAAATGATTCATTTCATTATCCTGTGTCCTGGATCATCATTATAACAAGTGGAATTCTCATGGATCATATTACCCCAGAGAGAAAATAAGAAATGCTCTTGATTACTTTTCCTCGCAAATTATAAATTATCAATGTAATCATTTCACAAAAAAAGCTAAAATACTAAAATTCCAGCATTCATCCCTGGCCCTTCTACCTACTGCAAGCATACCAACATGCCAATCCAAGCCAGATCAGAAATTAGCGATAAGAACATTGGCACCTTGCATTTTTGAACTGATTAAACGCATTTGCATTTTAACTGCATTTATGTAAGAATTTAACCCAATCATTCAATTTTATTCTAATGAACAGAGAGCAGAGAGAAGACACGAAATCTCGAAACATGAAAAGCATATCCATTGCGAATGCTGCTCTGCCTGCCAAGGTGCCAGCCAGGTAGTATTGCTAGACGGCAATTAAGATTTATTTACTTAGCTTACTCTGATCACTCGTCTGGCACATTTGATCATGAAGGGGGAAAGGAGTACCCGTGAAATTCTCAGCTAAACATTACGGAGCCATCAACATGGTCATTCCAACTTTTAACTTTTTTTATCATAATATGTTTCCAGGGCCATGTCTGAGTAGAATATATTTACGATTTATGTGTACATCGCTATTATTCGATGTTGTGAAGTGGTAAAGTGTAAACCTGGTAGAAAAGTAGTGCTAAAAATAAAAACTTTATTGGAATTTTGTTGTGAACAGAAAAAAAAGTTGTTAATGATTCCAAATTGATTCAACTTCGAAAGTGAAATTACACATAAAAATCTGAGTAAGGGTCATGTATGCTTTCTGTTGAATAAAACATATAGTCGTTTGGATTGTTAATTTCCAGCAGTTATCTAATTAGCTTTTGCTTGTTTATTTTAAATTTCAGTTCATTTCATCTGGCTGAAGGCAAAGGCTGTTTGCTGAGACAGACACTGACACGAGAAGATGGAACAAGTGGCGAATGACAATGGCACGGTCATCTGGAGAAAACTCTTCATCATCGGTGCTTTCGGTTGCCATTGTTAGCACCTTAAAGAAGGAATTTGAGAAGATTGGAATGGTTTTTACTCCGGAACAGGAAGGAAAGCTGACAAAGTGCATTAGTGAAACTGTTGAGGAGAATCTATGTAAGTTTTTTTAAATGATTAGTTGAATATTTATTTGGTCAAAAATTACAGTACTGCATGAACAAGTATTTGTAAGTACACTAGTATTTATTTGCCCATCCTGTTAATTGTTTTGTGTTTCAGTTGCAAATCCTCCTAGACCTCTTTCAGAAGAATCGGAAAAAGCAAATTTCCCTCCCATTGTCTTGCAGTTTGACTGTGAAAACTCAGTAAATGATTGTGTTATTATGGGAATGTTGCGAGATGGAAAACTGGTAGTAGTAAAAGACAAATATGGATCCGAAAGAACTTTTACACGATTCACTAATGAGAAGGAGCTTGTCTACGGAACTGACTGAGGGTGATGAATTGGACCTATGCAAGTATTTTGAGGCAAAGGGAGCTGCTTTGCTTAACAAGAATCCTGAAAACATTGGACGTCGAATCCGAAACATGATGGGAACAATAGTTAGGATTGATCCTCACAATGTTGTTACTCAAGCTGAAAGCATACTACCGGAAACCTGTGTCAGGCGGACTTTGAATTTTAAACACGACAGGGCGAGATATCGAATGAGTCATTCTAGATTTGAACCAAGTGTCGAATGCTTGAATGGATATTTAGCAGTTAGTGATGAGATCAAGTATGGGACAGAGTTGGAGGTGACTTATGAGTTGAGTTGGGAAGGGATTTAATGTCGACTCTATTGTTTGGTGTGTTGTAGTTAAATTAAATGCTGAAATAAATCGTTTTCACAAAATACACTACAATTTTCTCATCATTTTTCAAAGCATCTTTTGCACGAGAAACACAACTTGTAAGCATAGATAATTTACTTTAAAAAACACGAATATCGAAGATAACCTACAATTTATAATTGGATGGGCATCTTCTTCCTGTACCCTGTCACCTGTACACATGTACCAATTTTAAAAATTAATCGGATGATCTGTCATCGTCATAGCTCATCATCATGTCATATTCCACATCTTTGTCCAACTGCTTGGCTATCTTACCATCGCACGTGAAACGTATATACATATCATTCATTTTCACTTATCACCATTTATTAGCAACAGTTAAATTATAATGGTTCACCTTACCCCAAACTGAGAGGTAGTTGACCATGTTTATATTTTTAGTATTAATTTTCCAAAAGAATGACACAATAATATCCCATCATATATTTTACAATTTGGTCATTCAATGTTTTTTTCTAACTACCTGTCTAATAACTATGCATGGCGGATTTTAAAGAGGAATTCCATAATAAAATGAATAAAAATGTAAAATTAACTTCAGTGAAACACATGCAAGTCAAAATGACGAAAAATTACTTCATCTTTGTCCTATTCTCCAAAATACTTGCATTGTATTTTTTTATTTTCAATAATTCGAGATGAAATAGATCAGTGAATAAGCCATGAGAATAAAAGTATTTTCTTTCATTTGCTCTCTCGTAAAAAATAGACTGGATAATTTGACTCCTTTACAATCAAGAAAACATTTTACTAAAAAACGCAGAAACGAAGATTGCTCAACTCAGCTTCCAACTAGCTGAGCTGTTTGTTATACTATACATTGGGTTAAGTAACCTTTCCATTAACCAGTTCACCAGATGTTTTCGACCCTGGTTGCGTAGCGACTTTATTTATTATAACTTTACTGTTGAAGGCAGGCAAACCATGAGATGTGTCCAAACTGCACACAATCTTACTCTCAACGCTATTAAACAAGGAAAGATGCTTCGGGCTAATAAAATCAGACAAATGGACACCACAGCCAATGTGCCATGTTTCCTTGACCATCTTTTGGACATTCACGAACATGGAGATTTAACAGAAAAGGAAATGTTCATGGAATTAAACAGTTTCCTTGTTGCTGGCTACGATACCACTGGGCTGTCTATATGTTGGACCCTGTATTTACTCGCGTTACATCCTGAGTACCAAACCAAAATTGTGGACGAACTTTCTCAAATATTTGATGGGAATATTAAGCATATTTCTTATCGGGTGACATCTACACACTTGCAAAATATGAGATACTTGGAACTTTGTATAAAAGAGTCCCTCCGCATGTATCCAGCTTTCGCGATGCTACTCCGGAGCACTGGCAACGATGAAGTCGAATGTGATGGGAAAATAGTTCCATCTGAGGTGGACGTGCACATACCCTTACGTGCAATACATCAGGATCCAAAATACTTTCCAGAGCC
>JAQFZG010004685.1:0-11399 GCA_034695465.1 Entomobrya nicoleti
ATAATATTCCAAATGATGTGTTGAAAAATTTAATTAATTCAATGAACAATCGCATTTATGAGGTTATCTTGAAATCAGGTGGACATACACATTATTAATTCTTGTTTTCACATAATTATCTTAACTTTTTTTAGTCAATGTAGTACCCTTATGATATTTTAATTTTAAAATAAATATTAATATTTTTACCTTGCAATACTTTTGAAACACCTGAAATCATTGATTTTTGGGGCAAGCAATAGAAATAGCAAATCCAACATTCATAAGTATAGATTTGCATATGTCAAAATGCACAAGACATTAGTCTATTAGTCAGTGAAAATTTCATTTCGATTAGGCTATTTTTATAGAAGTTACGGGATGTTTTAGATTCTTGCAATACTTTTGAAACAGAGTTTAGAAGACCATTTGAAATCGTTGGCATTTTATTCGCGAACCGATGCACTATCGCTTTCAAGATGTTAACTACGCAATTTCAGGCGCCCCGTTCATTTTGAAGCTGTTTGTTCGATTCGCTTAGGGGTTCTAACACTTAAATGTCATTTGATAAACCGAGAAAACCCCATTTTTGAGTCGTTGGCATTTTTTACGCGAACCAAAGCATTGTCGCCCTCAAGATATATACTCCGCAATTTCAAGCGCTCCGTTCATTTTGAAACAACTCGTTCGACTCGCATAGGGGTTTTTACACTTAAATGTTATCCGATAAACCGACAAAACCCCATTTTTGAGTTGTTGGCATTTTGTTGGCGAACCAAAGCATTGTCGCCCTCAAGATATATACTCCGCAATTTCAAGCGCTCCGTTCATTTTGAAACAGTTCGTTCGACTCGCTTAGGGGTTTTTACACTTAAATGTTATCCGATAAACCGACAAAACCCCATTTTTGAGTTGTTGGCATTTTGTTCGCGAACCAAAGCATTGTCGCCCTCAAGATATATACTCCGCAATTTCAAGCGCTCCGTTCATTTTGAAACAACTCGTTCGACTCGCATAGGGGTTTTTACACTTAAATGTTATCCGATAAACCGACAAAACCCCATTTTTGAGTTGTTGGCATTTTGTTGGCGAACCAAAGCATTGTCGCCCTCAAGATATATACTCCGCAATTTCAAGCGCTCCGTTCATTTTGAAACAGTTCGTTCGACTCGCTTAGGGGTTTTTACACTTAAATGTTATCCGATGAACCGAGAAAAACACATTTTTGAGTCGGTGGCATTTTATTCGCGAACCGGAGCACTGTAGCCCTCAAGATTTATACTCCGCAATTTCAAGCGCTCCGTTCACTTTGAAGCAGTTCGTTCGATTCGCATGGGGGTTTGTACACTTAAATGTTGCCTCAAAATTCCGTGGTCAGCTTGTATTTCTAAATTATCAGCATTGCGTTTTCTGTGTTAAGCTGTACGCCACCAAGTTACTTTTGACAGTTCATTGCTACAAACATGTTTATGAGAAACCATATTTCTGCAATCTATGCAAAAATTCCTATACATAAAACAAGCATATGAGAGATCATATGGTAGTCCATACCGGAATAAAGCCTTTCCAGTGTAGCAGTTGTGAAAAGTCGTTTACAAATAATAGTTTTTTTCAAAAATAAATCAATTGATTTGCAATGGCAGAAAATCTCACATGTACTGTTACTGTGATCAATTATTTATTTAAAAACTCCAGTTGAGAGATCATTTGAATACACATCTTCCGGAGACACATTACCAGTGCAATTTGTGCAATAAATTTCTGTCGTCGAGTACAGGACTACAAAGTCATGTTTGAATTCGCACTGGAGAAAAGTCACATTGTTGTTCTAGTTGTAATAGGTGGTTCTTGCTAAAACACAACCTTGTACGACATAAAGAAACACATAATTCAAACAGGATTAAGAAATATACCTGTGATATATGTCAAAAGAAATTTGCTGAAAAGCGAGACCTTAACAAACATTCAAAAATTCACTCAGGGATCAAACCTTATTCGTGTAATTATTGCGAAATCTCATTTACGTTAAACTCACACTTGAAACGACACCAAGAAAATGTGCACCTCCAAATCAAAGACTTTAAGTGCAACATTTGATAAAAAGGTTTTGCCACGAAAAATGGCCTCGCAAATCACATAAGAATCGATACCGGGGAACAGCCTGACGGATGTCAGCACTGCTCAAAATCATTTCTTTCGTCTTCTGCTCATTTCCCGGCTCTTAGACATAGAGTACATTTATGAGGTATATGTAGTAAATAATAAAATTGTTATCGTGCTCCAAATCATCGCTAACTTATTAGGAATGTTGACGAAAATTTATCAGTTCAACTGCAATTTTAATCGTGCGGAAAATTGATGCATGCAAAATTAGAGTATGTTTATGGAAAAATTTACTCAAGAATCTAAAATATGTACTTATTTATTTACTTAGATTAATTTAATGTGAAAAAGTTGAAGTTATGGTTTGTCTTAATTCAGTACTATTTTTGTATAGGTAGCTCAACTTAATATTTATTGTATTGATGATACATTATTTCGCAGAGTAGATTATATAGTTTACAAAATTAATTTTATTTGCAGTGAGATTTATCATTCTGCTCACAAATAAATTACACTATTTTATTAATATCAAATAACTTAAAGGAATGAATTAAGCTTAAACAAAATATTTACTCAATGGTTACTATCAATTTATTTTTTGACGTATCAAACAGTCAAATGAGATACACTTATTTACAATACGTCACAACTATAAAATACTTGTAAAAAACTACAACTCATAAGTATTTAATATTTTATTGTTGGCCATTTCCGTTTTTATCCCACTTATTTGTGAAGTAAATTCGAATGTTTGGATAATGCAAGATTGCATAACAATAATGTAAGGCTTAAATTATATAATTTCATGTGTAGTATTTTGTATTTTGGTAACGTTTTAACTTAGCTCTCATTTTTTTGAGAAAAATATATCTGAGAAATATCTAGGTTGGGTCGAAAATCCAACCTAACTGCCAAAACGACAATTTGGCTGGGTTGCAAATCCAACTTAACGCTTGATTCGATATTGGGGAGCCGGTATTTTGGGTTAAATCTCAACCTAACTTTCAGTTCAATATGATCAAGTTGGGTTAGGTTAGGTTAGGTTAGAACACATTTGATGAAATATGTACGTACACATCAAAATTGTAATAATACCCATTCCGGCTTCAAATTTCAATTCCAAAAAAATGCATTCTGTGAGCTCTGAATTTACAAGCATTCTAATATTATGTGATGATAAAGGTGTATGACACTTTTACTATTGCGAAATTAATGAGATAATGTCAGAAAATATTATTATTAGGGCTGTCTGTCTAGAAACCACTTAAATGAGTCAAGAACAGATCAGCCAAATATTCAATTACATATACAATTGGACTTCGGGAATTTTTGTACATGGAAATTTATATTTTGGAGATTCCCGGCTATGGAGATTTAAATACGTGATGCTTATTTTCCTGTGGACAATTTAACCTGCGGAGCTTATAAGCACAATAACGCTTGATGATAACATGATACAAAATACTGATAGTCATATAATATTTTAAAAGTTTAAATCAATTTTTAAATCAGATCTTCGTTAAATAAACCATAATTTCTATAAATATGTAATTTGTACATACATAAAATATTCGATCTATCAAAACAGAAAAGCGTAAGTGATTGATCGTTGAGACACGTTCGCTGATATTTTATTGTGATAGTTATAGGATTTTATTGGTATAACATTACATATAACAGCTAAGTATGCAAACCAAAATTGCACTCAAAATCGATGCACACTATTTCATTCCTTAATACATTTCTTTTGGTGCTGTCTGCATCTATATAAGTTCTTAAAAATCTTTTCACAGATTCTACATTTATATTGGGCCGGTTGATGTGTCTTTATATGAGTTTTGTTTGCCTTCCGATTGGAAAAGTTTTTTCCGCAAATGTTACAAGGATATGCCATTTCCCCAGTTTTCTTTACAATGTGTTCCCAAAGAAGTCCCTTTGAATAATATCCTTGTCCACAAAACACACACTGATATGGTCTAATCTCCTCCGAATGTGATCCCTCATGTTTTCGCTTGAAAGCATTAGTAGTAAAACGCTTAGCACAAAACTTACACTTGTATGCTTTTTCTCCTGTATGTACTCTTGTGTGTTTATTCTTTTCGGTTATTGAGACGAATTCCTGAGCACACAAATCGCATCTGTGACACTTTTCATGAATATGACGACGAATGTGATTGTTCAAATCATATTTACTGGAGCGCACTTTTTCACAAAATACACAAGTCACAAGTCCATCCTGTACGTGCACTCTTCGAATATGTGAATTAATATTTCCACGCCTCGTAAACTGCTTGTCACAAATGCCACATTTCCACACTTTTTTAATGTTTTCATGTGTTTGCATGTGGAATTGTTTACTTGTTTTGCAGTAAAATCTCATTGCACACAGGTCACATTTGTGGGGTTTATTTTTCACGTGAACTATTTTGACATGTTGATATAGGTAACCTTTCGTTAAAAACGATTTATCACATTTATCACAAGTAAACTTTTCTTTTTGTAATTTATGATAAATATTTATGTGTCCATCTAAGGAAGCTTTATTAATAAACTTCTTATGGCAGTAGGAACAAGAAAACGACTTTATTTTATTGTGAACTGTGTCTGTATGAAATTTTAATATTCCCTTAGATTTGAAATGTTTCTTACAAATATCGCAAGAAAAAGTTACGCCAAGATGACTTGCTCTGATATGGACGTACATAGCACCAGCTCTTTTAAATATTTTGGAACAATAGTTGCAGGTGAGAGATTGATTATTTTGATGAACAGATAACACGTGCTTACTTAAGCATACTTTATTGCTAAACTTTTTCTGACATTGTTCACATTTTGTGGAAGATGAAGAATCAATATTCTGTTGCCAACTTGAAGAATCCATCGTATGGAATATTTTCACACGTGTAAAACATACGATTGTACTATCGCGTGCTATCTGTTTTATTGCCAACACAAGCCGATCGACAACTCAAAAATTATATTATTATTAATTTGAGTAATACCCTTAAAACGCTTAGTAGAAAAATAGGATGATGATTGTTGTTGTGTTTCACCTGCTGATTGAAAGTCAGGTAGCTATCATATGTAGTTTCCATGTTCATTCTTGTAGATAGAAAATGCATGCCGGGATGCCTCTCTGTAAAAAAAAGGGTCTGATGCCTAAACATATTGTAATTTAAGATGATGGATATGGCAAGCAAAAAAGTTATGTACTTGTTCTCATTATTACAGGTAATGCACTGCTACATATATCAGACCTTCCATTGTCTCAGCTATCACACAGTGTCCCTCAAAATGCCCATAAAAATTGGTCTACCTGCGCACGATCTTTTTCTCTGCAAACAGGTGAACTAAATATTGAAATCATTGACTTTAGTTTTTCATGTGCATAGCAAAAGGGGTAATTCATGATTTTTTACGTTTTGAAATGAATTACTTCTTTCGAGAATAGTAGTAAGTAATCTGTTGTAGTTCACAATTCGAAATGATGGAATGATTTTTAAAATGCTATGCAGAAAATCCACTTATATTAAACCGATGGTGCGATGGCGACAAAAAACTGAAACACTTAACTCATACATTCATAATACTACATTACTCTTTGACTTTTAATTAAAAGATTAATAAAAGAAACTTGGGTGGAAAATTTCATGGAAAAGTATGTTTAATTAATGTGGAGTTTGAACAAAATAATAACACATTTATACAAAAGAAGAGTTTATGACTATTTAAACTGTATTAAATAGAAATTGAGTCCTGAATAAAATTGAAGAGTATGTTATTCTATATTTTTATTATGGTATGGTTCTCATATTTCACTTAGGTACAGCTTATCTTGAATTAAAACATTTAGATGTACATTTGCAAACATCTTGGTAATTCTGGATTTACATTGAACCTATACGTTTGCATTTCATAACATTCCGTTTCATTGCCACTTCTAATAATTCATCATAATTAGAATTAATTTGTTAATATTGTATATATAATCATTTCTTATTTAATAGAAATGAAAATAATCCATGGGCTTATACATATACGATAAACGACAGTTATTTATTGCTTCATATGCTTGGAATTCCCTCAAGGTCAAAATTTAGACGCATATACAGAAATGTTTTATTTTATCCTAATAATATCTTCAATTTTCACAAAAATATGCACATTTTACATTGTATGATAATGGCTTACACAATAAGTACAAATTAATTTGATAATTTGATACAAACAAAAGACAATTTGATAATTTTTAATCTATTTTTCATATTTAAGTTTCGTTCAGCCGCTGAATAGAAAACCTCATTTTACAATATATCTTTTTAACCATTATCATATCTTAAGTGTTATAAATTTAATACCACGAGTTAAATTGTAATCCCAAATTTCCAATTTATTTCCATGTCAAAGTCAAAATTAGCTTGCTGTATAAATAGATATCCACTTTCCTAACCGCATTTCTTCACATGTTCCCTAAACGTTTTTACACGTTTGTAAGCCTTGTCACAGATTTTACACTTATATTTTGCGGATTGATGTGTAAGCGTATGAAGTGTTAAAATGCTACGTGTCGTGAACTCCGATTGGCAAATCTTACAGGGATACCACTGTTCACCAATTTCTTGCATAATATGATTCCACAAATAACATTCTTTCGTATAAACTCTTTCACAAAAAATGCAATTGTAAACTTTGTTTTTTAAATGTATTTTTTCATGCCGATTTCTGTGTTGTGAGGACGAGAAGCTTTTGCTGCACACACTGCACTTGTATGGCTTTTCTCCTGTATGCATTCTCATGTGCGCAGTTCTTGAAGATTTCTTGCAAAATTCTTTACCGCAAATATTACAAGTCTCATATTTTTCCTGTATGTGTCTTTGAAGGTGATCTCGCAGATTAGCATTGTTGGTACACACCTTGTCACAAAACACACAGGACACAGTTTCCGTTGACTGGTGAATCCTTTTAACATGCTCTCTAAGGTTGTTAGCATTTACGAATCGTTTTTCACAAAAACTACATTTCACTAAAGTTTTATTTTGAGAGTGTACTTTAAAATGTACCTTTAGTTCCCAGCGGGTGTAAAATGCCATGGGACACAAGTCACATTTATTGCGTTTTATTTTCTTGTGCCGAATTAAATGGCTGCTAAGATAGCTCTTTGAATAAAACACTTTGTCACACTTTTCACATTTAACTGTATCCTTACTGGTTTTATGATAAACATTGATGTGCTGATTTAACCCAACCTTACTTGCAAATGAACGGTTGCAGTAAACACATACATGTGCCCTAATACCATGATGAACTGAATTTATGTGGTTTTCCAAAACCTGTTTAGATATCAATGACGAACCACAAATATGACAAGGATATCGGACCCCATAGTGAAGTGATTCCTTGTGACGTTTTAAATGGTTAGAGGAAATATAAGATTTGGAGCAAAGTTCACACGGGAAAGGTCGTTGACCATGATGGAAAGTTACTATGTGAACATTTAACTTGTTTGGATGAGTAAATGTTTTAGGGCAAAGTTCACATGGAATTCCTATTCCGTCATGAATTGATTTCATGTGTAGTTTAAGGTTTGAATTCGAGGCAAATTCTTTGTTACACTTTGCACATTTTGCCGTTGCCATTTTTGTGACGAGAAGTATTTTAATATTTTGCTACAATAACTTTCTGAATAATATATTGGTCCTTTAAACTAAATAAAACTGTTTATAGAGTGGGGATAGTTGTTGTTTGTTGGTTTCTCAGACTAAACTGTCAAATCCAAAACAAAATATCAGCTGTCTCTTTCCCTTTTATGACTACTGCTGGTAAGAGTGGGAGGGGTGAGCTGGTACGCTAACACTGTGCTTTATGCCTGGTCTTTGTTCCATTTTGTGGCTTGATATGGCATTCCCTTTCATAGCTTCAATTTGTATGTGTGTGAATATATAATTTAGATAAATTTGTTGGGAGCCAGTTTCTTTGTTTGTTTAGTACTGTATCATCCGTAATAATAAATCGTTATTGTTATTGTTGTACATACAATCAGTAGTGAAATTTGTAAAAGAAGCTTCTGAGAAATAATCTTGGTCAATTCACGTCACTTTTGTAATTAATTTCCAATTCTCTGATTGTACAATATTAACTCGTACATGTTATATCACTACATTTGTCATACATTTTCCAGTGGGTTTTTATTACAGTTTTTCAATTTAATGATAAGTAAATATTTTTGCACTAGGTTTGTTTGTTACAATTAACCAAAGCTTTAAAACTGAATATTTTTTTTTTGAAGATGAGTAATAATTTAAGTAATGCTTCACAAAAGACGCTAAATATTGCCTTTACATGATTTAACTTCACATAATGTCCCTTGCTTAATAGTCAGATATAAATTTATAAATTATGTAATATTTAGTAGTTATCAAGACAAAAATTCTTAAAACATAATGTTATTCATAAATAAATCTGCAAATTTAGTTTTCTTAAATAATAGTCAAAATTCTTAGATCATATCCTCCTTTATAGTAATTGCACTTGAACTGACAGTTTTTATTGACAGATATTGTTTCATGTAATTACTTAATATACACTTACACTATTAAAATTACAACTATCAAGCGAATAAACTTTAAAATCTGTAATAGACGAGAAAATTGTCCTTGCGCATATTTAAACCTAGCTACAGAAATTTATTTTTTGCAATGTTATGCAAGCTATTATTGTCAAAGTTTTATCATATGAAATTGTTGTCATACGCCTTTAGTTTTCCTTTTTGTTTTGTTATAAACTTTTTTTACCCAACGCTTTTTGTAAGAGTTGTTTGACAATTTTTTGACTTATTCTTTTTCTCTGTATACATGGTTCACCGATAGCATTAAAAAAATCCTTCTGCAATATTTTATTATAGGCTTTTAAATTATATAATTTTAATAACATGTTTACAGATGACACTCGTAAACTGCAATCAACCATAACTCATTCGGAATAGTTTTGTTCACATCAAAAACATTTTCTTATATGTTTTCTCAACTCTAAACAATTTTTGAAAGTTTCTTTACAATTTTTACACTTATTTGTTCCGGGCCAATGTGTACTCATATGTTCCTTTAAAGTAATGTTTCTCGTAAACGCCGATTGACAAATATTACACTTATACCACCGTTCCCTAATTTCTTGCAAAATGTGAGTCCATAAATTACCTCCTGTTGTGAAACCTTTTCCACAGAAAATACAAGGCTGAAATTTTCTATTTAAATGCATACGTTCATGTTGATACTTTTGTGTTGTAGACGCAAAACTTTTGCTGCACACACCACACTTGTATGGCTTTCCACCTGTATGTATTCTCATATGAGCTGATTTTGCAGATTTTTTACAGAATTCTTTCCCACAAATTTCACAAGTCTCATATTTTTCCTGTGTGTGTCTTTGAATATGATCACGCAAATTAGCTGCATTTGTGCATACTTTATTGCAAAACAAACAAGACGCAATCTCCATTAAGTTGTGAATTCTTCTTATGTGTGCCTTGAGAATGGCAGTATATTCAAATTGCTTATCACACAAGCTGCATTTTACACACTTTTTATTTTGTGTGTGTACTTTTAAGTGTAATTTCAACTCACACTTTACAAAAAATGCCATTGAACATAAGTGGCATTTGTAAAGCTTTGTATTACTGTGTCGAATTATATCTCTTTTAAGATCCCCTTGTCTGTAGAACACCTTGTCACATTGCTTACATTGAAATGTTTCTTTGTTAACTTTATGATGAACATTATTATGTTGGTCTAAAGAAGTTTTGTTGCTATATGCGATGTTGCAGTAAATACAGACATGTGTCTTAATTCCGTGGTGAACTGAATTTATATGTCTTTTCAGATTTCCTAGGGAATTTAGTGATGAACCACACAATTTACAAGGATATCGGATCCCGTGGTGAACAACTTCCTTGTGACGTTTTAAAGCAGTTGAGGCAGTATAGGATTTGGAGCAGAGTTCACAGGGGAAAGGTCTTTGCCCATGATGAACAGTTACTATGTGATGATTTAACTTGCACTGATCAGTATATGTTTTCTGGCAAAGTTCACAAGGAAGTCTTATCCGGGGAGTGTTGCCATGGATTGTTTTCATGGGTATTTTTAGGGTGAACTTTGTGACAAATTGTTTATTACACTTTACACATTCTTTTTTTGCCATTTTGTATTAAAAAGTATTTAATATTTTTCAAATTTAATATTTTGAAATATCCCTTCCTGACTTAACCATGTTGATATGACGAAGATGGTTTTTGTTTATTTGTTTACCCAACTTTAGAATCTGAAACACAGCTCTCAGCTGTTCTGTTCCTTTCTATTTCTTATGTTGATAAGAACGGTGAGGTTGTGCGCTACTTTGTTATGTACCATGTCTTTATTTTTGTTCTACATTGAAGCTTGATATGATATTGTCTCGGGTATGTTATTTACCTGCTAAAATTTATGAGTGCATATATGAAGTAAAATGTGTACTTTTTGTAGGGTAACAAGCAACAAATTTGTTCAAAAGTATACCTAGCTAATTTGTGATATAAACCATAAAACATCGAAGGTATATTTGAGTTGAAATTCTTATTGTTATGAATACTTTTTTTTCAAGTTGAACTTTAAATGCTATTTTCTTATATTTAATTTAAATATTTTTATGAAGTGAGACGAGTTAATGCTATAGCGTGCATATTCTAGCAAAAGTTCAATTAAATTGCTAAAATATTACTTTACTGAAATCATAGCGAGTTGAAGTAAAAATTTGAATATTACAAACACATAGAATATTTAATGCGTAAGTGGTCTGGTTATTAAAACTTCACTCATGGGTTTTTTATACAAACGAAGGTGTACAGAAAATTCCAGTAGTAAGAGAAATAACTGCATCAATTTGATCAAACTTTTATTCAAGTACTAATATCGATTTTTCAAAGCACAAACACAATAAGCCTAGAAACCCTAAATAGGTACGTACACACACACAAAATGATTTTCTGTCAAGTAACCTTAAATTATACTGCACATAATTAAACACTTTTTATCGTATTAAAAACGGAGTTACTTTTCTTGACTTCTTCAAATTCATTACTCATGATTATAAGTACACCATATCATTTATAATTCACTAGCCTAATCAGCGTTTCTATCTAGTAAAAAATATTTACATACTGAGTGTATAAAACTAGCCCTAATTATAACTTATTTATACACTTTCCAATTATGTTGTAATGAATGTTAACACATTCATCATTGTTGTAAAAAATACGATGTTATGATGAAAATATGTAATCAGGATAT
>JAQFZG010004686.1:0-11395 GCA_034695465.1 Entomobrya nicoleti
ATCAGTTTTTGACGAAAGAAATTAAATTCATAAACCAGGGAAAAGCGTTATTTTAGTTAGTACAATAATTTCCTGCCTTACATAATTGGTATACCACCGCAGAAAAATTGGTACGCACACAGCTGCTTTTTGACTAGTTCATTTATCACTCAAACAGTCCATGTTTTTTTAAATCTTATTGGTAAACGAATTGACGAAATCTTTTTAATATGTAGACTAAAGAAGATCAGATGTATTATTTGGATACCAGTTTGGAAAGCTTTTGATTTTGATAATTTGGTTCGACTTTGTCATAAAGTTCTTGATAGATACTGGAGATATAAATTATTTCACAGTATCTAAATTTTATATTCTCATGACATATCTGGTTAAATAACATGACATGAAAGGGTGATGTTTTTGAAAGGTCTGAAACTTAAACGTTTTTTTTTCATTAATTTGTTTTCTTCGTTTTATAAAAACGGAATACAGCAATTTTTAAAAATTGATCAATGTAAAATAATATAGTTTCATAAGGTTCTTTTGTAAGTACTACTATTTAAAAAGGCATGTACTGGATTATTTTTTGGTTTGTCTGCAATTGAATTTCCAATTTAAATATATTTTTAATTCGATTTTTTTCTGTAATGCAAAGAAAAAGAAAATTGTTTTGACTGATAATAACAATTGTATATCCTAAAAGTATTATAGATATTATTTAATTATTTTCCAATAAAGTATTGGATAATACGTTATCTGAAGTATGCCACGAATTAAAATAAACCAGCAGCTCATAATGTGAGAAAACTTCGAGTGGCAAGTTGCTTTAAAACACATCTTAACTTTTAAATGTACACACACGCATAATTCACAATAAAAAAATTCACTTTAAACCAGATTACCATAATAAAATTCGTCATGCCGACCGCAGCGATAACTCACTGCCTTGAACTAAACCAATTGGTCAACAAGTACACATTTCCATTCTACAATGTAGAATGGGATTCAATATCAAAAACATGGAACTTTATTCGAACCAACAAAATTCATAATTTTCTTTACAATTTAACCATTCTAGGAAATGTATTCGCACTGCTTACAAGTTTAGTGGATATATTTTTATTGTAAATGTTGGTTTGCTTTCAAGCGGTGAAGTTGTTGCATTAGGATTTGTAATTTTTGAAATTTAGTTCATCTGTTTGCAACATTCATGATTTCACAATATGGAATAGAGAACTAAATAAAATAAAAAGATAGAGTTGGCTAGCTTTATGGAAATGTGAATTTGAAAGGCCGGGATAAATATTATATTTGGTGAGTACTTTTATAAATTTCCAAAATCCGATAAAAAATATAAACTTGGGACAAAAAAATATATTACTTTTTTGTTTCGATTTAGAGCTCAGGAAACATTTCAAATGTAAAATAAGTTTAAGAGCCCGACTCGAAGATATGGACTTAACTGCACTTTTGTTTTACACCATGATATTAACCTATCCCCTAATTGCCGAGATTTTGGCAATTCTTTTCTCCTTTGTGCATTCGGATCCCTTTTGTATATTCTTAAAAATTTTGGACTCGAATATAAGTCATTCAATATTATTTATACTGTTTCATTTCATTTTGAATCATTTTTGTTTCCATGCAAATTTTATGAATTACCGTACTTCTATAATACTTTGAGTTGGCATGTTCCGTTGTTTTATGAATCTTCTTAGAAATCTTGGAAAACGGTATTTTCGTCAAATTAATACCAAATTAGTTTTTGAATATCGATGTTTGGAAATTTGCTTCTTAATTGTGAAGTCACTGGCTAGCAAAATAATTGCAGGTTGGCTTGCAATTGCTTTTTTAACTTTGGCAACCCAATTTAAGTTTTGGATTTTGGGACTGTCAAAAAACTACCCAACCGTATACATAAAAGCGGGTTTTGCATTACTTGTATCGGTTGTCACCACTTTTATTACATTTCAAATTGGAATTTATCCAGTTCATACAAGTAATTGGATTTTACAAAAATGGGAGGCTCACTCGTTCACGTGGAAGGGACAATAGTTCATTCCGATTTATATTGTAAAACATAGTTAATTTACCCTATCCGCTACACAGTTATTGTGAAAACTTGATTTCTTTTTCTCCAATATGTTTATAACGTATTTACACAAATAACTTAATGTTTTCGCGAAACTTCGATTTTAAATAAGTAATTTGTAACAAAAATAAATTACATAATCAAATTTTTGCTTAGGATGGATGTGTTTAGTAAAAAAAAAAGAACAGAATACTGCAAAATGTTTGGAAAAATTTCCACTTATCAAATAAGCCAATAATTTGACGTGGAAGTTATATTTATGATAAATAGATATTTTTGAAGCTCCAGTGTTAGTGAGGTATGGTCACATGTAAAAAAATCGAATATTATTGGAAAATCTGGATTGTATATTATTCTCGCGTGTTATCTATTAAGGCTTTAGCGTGTCATTAACGGACAATATTGGATTTTACATGGATAATTTAAAAAAAACTTTAATCCCGGCTTAATTTCAAGTCTTGCGATAACCTGCCATTAAATGTTTTTAATTCTCCGTTGGAAAACAGTTTAATTGGTTTTTTGTGTAATGTCCTATTTGTTCGACACACCCATATATTGTTTGAAAGCCAACAACAAGCCTAGACACTAATCTTGTAGCATTTCAGCACTAAAATCGAGAAAACATAATATTTAATATTGTCAAAATATTTTACCGTGATATATTTCTTTCAAAAATGTTTTCTCAACAAAAACTCGTTTACTTTGTTATTGTAGCTATCCAAGTAAACTTTTGTGCTGCAATTAGCTTTTCCCAGAATTGTTTTGTAACATTTGTAAGTGAGCACCAATATTTGGATCTCAGTCCATACAAATTCCTTTACACAACCAATCTAAACACTTTTTCATTCTACAATAATCCAAATTTAGGATTAGGCTTTAGCGAAGAAAACTTAGAGGACGATGCCATTAACTTTAGTTTCAAAACTGGTTACTACAGATTCTCATTTCGTCATTCCAAGAATTGTGTACTATATTTTCTCGCTACTCAAACTCTAAATGAAACTCTAACAGCAATTCAAACATCTGGATATGGAACATCAAACAAAGCGATTTATTTTATATTGGGATCAACTTATCAAAATTCGGAAACTTTTAAAGCCTTTCAAAACGGCTTTCAAAATATTGATGTCGATTCACAACCAATAAACTTAAATTCAAATATTGCATTATATCAGGTTACTAGACTTGGATTAATTGAAATTTACGCAGTATACTGCTACACTTGTGAAAACAAAATAATCTATACAAAACAGGAATCCAACATATCTTCATTGTGGGCAATATACAATTTGTCAACCACCGTAAATAGTAATAACCACGGGCAAGGCGGAATACTCTACGGTTCACGGTATGGCTCTGGGCTACGCCGAACATATTCAGTTGAATCTTGTAGTTTAAATAAAGGTCGAGTTCTCTTCTACAAAAATCTAGTAGATTGTTTTGAAGGTGAGCATGTCGGTCTCGTGGTTGCCATTAAATTTAGAAACGTAACAATTAAACAATTTCGAAGGTTTGGTGACGAAAAACAAGCTTTAGATGGCCTAACACTAAATATAATACCAACCCCACATATGGAACAAGCTACGCAACAAACAATTTCTATATATCGATGGAAAACTGTATTTGTAAGTCAGAAAAACTCTGATTTGTTGTATTGCAAGAACATTAATGTCATCCATTCCAAAAACTTGACAATTTACCTTACTGCATTAAATTGGAAAATTTGGATACTAATTTTACTCGTTTTACTGACGTACGGTATTTTTATTCACAAAAGACCACTTATTATGTTCGATCTATTACGTCCATTATTTGGTTCTACGTTTCAATTAAACCATAGACGTAATTTAATTTGCAGTTATTTGCTTGGTAGTATTTTTGTAGCTGGTTTTTACAGTGCAGGAATTTCCACCCAGTTTATGTTTACAAACGATGAAGACACACTTGGTGACTACTTTAAACAAAACTATAAGATCTACTTTCAAGGTTTTGAAAACGTAGACACATATGATTCGGTGGCTCCCCAATATATGCATCAAGGATTGCAAAAACTGACAGGCATGAAAACGTCACGAGAGGCGTTTTATCCTGACAAATATTTCCTGTTTACGGAACATTTAAAGAAGAAGTTAAGGGATATGGCGAAATATAAGTTGTTGTTTTTAAGTGGCGACGCTAGCAAATATTTGTTTGCGGCTTTAGTAAATATTCTTAATGTTGTTGATAAAGCTGTTGTTCAAAACGACTACATTTGTGGAAGGCTCGAAATGCCGGATTATCTTAAGTTGGGATATAAATCGCTGTACAAGTTTTGGGGTGTGGGATCTGGGTTAGTGTATCGATCTTATAGAAATTTAGCTGAAAGCGGATTTTTAATGCAAACGGAGATACTGATTTCTAGACAACTGGCATTAGAGCAGAAAATTAGCTGGTCAAAGCTATCCAACTTTCTTGGCAGACCAATTCCATTTGGGATAGACTCACCTTTGGGATATGCTTGTATTGTGTATTTGGCACTGTTGTGTGGTTTTGTACTTGTTTACAAACTGAAGGTTGTTGTTTGTATTCCACGGGCTTTGAAATTCGTAATAGTTTTAATCAAAATTGTATTTTTCAAATTGTTGAAACTAGATTTTTTTAAATTAAATAATTGATTTACTTAAAAATGTGCAGTGATAACATCCTTAAATTCCAATTAATTTTACAAATATAATTTTTATTTGGCACCAAAAGGGGATTTGAAGGAAAGCTGGTAATTTTGTTAGCAAGTTGAATTCAATATTGCGGCTTAAAACAAAAATTTCTCAATTTTATCGTTTAAAATATATCACCGAAATAATTTGTTATTTGTTTTAGTATTTATTGATTACAAAGCATGAAATGTAAAGTTAATATTTGTAAGCATTTTCATTTGAGCAGTGCATGCATATAAGTGAATTTATGAAAAAGCTGGAGTAGAATTACGGTGCCAACCACAAGTATTATTTAATATGCTCCAAAGAAATAAATGAAAATATAGCAATATGTACCATAGAAGTAACCTGTCGTACCCAAACCTGAGAAATGTACACGCAGATTTTTTTAAAGGTTTTGTTCTAAGCATAAGGAAAGATGATTAATCAACTTATTTAAAAGATGTATGTATGTTTCTATAAAATAACAGTAAGCAATATTTACATTTTATCGTAAATCCAGCCGGTACAACGGTAGGGCGTCTGAAATATAATTTTGAAAAAATTAATTGATTCGTTACAGTTGCCAAATTAAGTTATGAGGTCAATAAGTATTTTGTATGCTTTTGTTGTTGTCAAATTGTAGTCTTTAAAAACTATATTATTTAAAAAACAAATGCGTTAAAAACCCATTGTCTCCTAAAATTTATTTCCCATTGTTTAAAAAAATCATTTGATTATATCTGAAAAATCGGAACAGCACATCAATTCCAAGAAACATTTTTTTAAACAGATTTATTTTATTTAGTCTCAGTTTTGGTATAAAAAGGAGCAAAATTCTAAGCAAATATTTATTTCGTAACCTTCATTTTTTTTAAATTTAAAGATATTGAGAAAAAATAGTTTTCAGTTGAATTTCAATGATTTCCCATTCTTGTAGAACAATAATAACATGAATATAAAAATTAAAATATTTTGCAAAAAAATGTAAATCAAAAAAACACTGTATTGATTGCTTTTCTGAATAATCTGTAAAAGATTATACATTTATTGAATGAAAGTTTCAAATCGAGGTCAAAATTGAGTCTAGGATTTTGTTCATTTAACATAAGCTACTATAGTATAATAAAGTAGTATATGAATGATTATTAATATTCGAACCTTTTGAATTTAAGCTGAATATGAAATGTTTGTATTGCATTTGCAAAGATGTACTCAAGTTTCTGTTGAGTTTTGGATATCTTTTTCATCAAATAAATATTTTATGGTTAAGTTTAATGTTTTGTTGCCACCTTGGTTGGTATACTAAAAGTAGTTGTTTTTGGAGTAGGACAATACGATGAGTTAATTTATGCAGAACATGAAAATATACGTCGTTGAACCACAAAGTGTTCAAAAATCTCACTATTTTTGATCAAAGTACACATCCCGCCCACTTTCACCCCAAAAAAATCTTACAAATCTAATCTAATTTCCCCCCAGTTTAACAAGTAGGCTTTTATTAAAGCTACTTTTGGCCCAAGTTTCACCTTTCGAGGTGAAAGGGTTTACGAAGTATTAAGAAACGAACAAATTCGAACGCTTCGAAAAGAAATTATAGATTTTTGTCATAAAAATTTTGCATGGACATGCATTTTATTGAATTTCATCCATATCAAATGCATTCGGAAAGCCTTTTGTCAATACTCTTTACCAAGCAGTTTTCTTGTAAAATACAAAAGTACGTCCGTAAAATGCTAAGGTAGTTTTTGTAAAATAAAATAAAACAATAACTGCATCGTGAATGTATATGACATGCACCAACATGGATAAAATATAAAAAGTAATATGCAGTTTCGAAGATAATCAGTCAAGCATTTTTTTCTATATTAGGACAACTTGCACATACATTTGTCGATGAAAAGGTTTGAAAAGAAATACACTACACACTGCACAACAAGCTAACATTGCTACATATAAATGTATAAAAATGACATGGTTATACACAAAAGTACCCTATTCTAAGAAACCGAGTTACGTAGACCGTTGAAGTAAATTTTATTAGAAGCAATAGAAGAGAAGAGTGCTCAGCCTATTCAAAAGATATATGCATGTTTCCAGAAAATGATGGTAAAAATAATTCTAAATTAAGACAGAAGGTCCAGGTTTTGAATTAAGGTACCCCACAAAACTTACACTGTTTACCAGTTCCTATAAGCATGTATGCATGAGGTACATGCACGTACGCATTAGCAAATAGGTATACATAAAGGTATGTATATGTGTTGACTTGTGTGCTTCACACAAGAAGTTTGGCTATCATGCTTCCTTCATTATCGTTTGTACACGTGATAAACGTATTTTTGAGTGAAATTCAAAATAGCGTTCTGCCTTGGTGTAAAACTATGCATTAAAAGACTGATACATTTTTTTTACAAAATTTGGTTCATTTAGTGTTTGCCTGTGAAGGAGTGCATACAATTTCAACCACCTTAATTCTTAACAACTTACAATTACCGAAAATTTCAAACAAGTTGCAAAATGAACAAGTTAAATAATAAAGTGTGGATTTTGATCGCTGTTTTTTACTCATTTGGCTACCTACTAGTTGGAGGAAAGGATATAGTAAGTGTATCAGAAAAAAGTTATGGGATTTTTGATAAAAGAAGACTTGTGAAATATTTTGTTTTAATGGAACTAAATTTGATTCCTGGGTTATTTTTTCTAGGAGTGTACAACAGAGGCCCAGTGTAAAAGCCACTGCAATCGGACACAGTATTCGTTTCCGTGCTGTATGCTACATGATGAAAAACCACGATGTCGCTGCTGTGAAACTGAGTGTTGGAGATTCGGTTCGAATTGGGAAATTGACTGTGCATGTTACCTTCCACAAGCAGATGGTTCGGAGATATGGAACGGAGATGAAGATTGCTACCTTCCAATGGGAATGAAACATCAATAAATATAAATATTGTGTTTATGTTACTTTAGTGAATTCTATTATATTAGAAGTAACTCAATCTCATTTTTTTGCATAATATTAGGGATGAATGAGTTCAGAATAGTTGTTTTCTTTTTGTTAGTTGATAGTACATAACATTTAATTGTTTTTAAGGAATTGATTTCAAGATAAACGTATGATTATACCTATAAATTTAGCATTTTTTCTTAAAGCTTAGGCTTTCCCATTAAACATAATTGCATCTATGAATTTATGAATGTTAATATTAAAATAATTATGTTCATTGATTACTACCGGAACAAACTTTTCACTAGAATTTTTTAAAGCTAATTATAAAAATATTGAAATAAGTCGCAAAAGCTAAACATTATGAGATATCTTTAAAATATTACCCTGTTCAATAAATAAACCACATGGAAATTTCCTTATGTTGACGATTGTACATTATTTTCAATATCAAACATGAAAATGTTGATCAGATATAAAGTGTTAGGTTAGTTTTATAGCTATCCACATAATCCAGTGTTACATTGGCAACTTTGCTCAGAATTGTTTCAAATGTTTTTTAATCGAGGATCAGTTTTAGCTCTACTACGTTACCTGTAGTACTTATGTTAAAAATATGGGTGCACAAATTGGACTTACACCAAAGACACACTCAGCTGGATTTATTCTGTAAACACGTAATATACAATTGGACAACCTACTGGTAATATACATAACGTTTTAAATTATTTTTAACAACAATTTAGGGTATCGGATTTAGATCAAATCTTATTACAAGCTAAAAAATAATTATGAGTTGGTAAGTTAACATAACTAAACTTATTGTTCTTGTGTATTAGAAAGCTAAGATAACAAAAATGAAGAGTCATGTAACTACTATTTCGGTCAAATTTTACCATCGTTAATAAGAATTGGAACAAAGAACTTCGAAAGAGTTGAATCGTCAAATAATCATGTATTTGAATGAATGTGAATGTAATGTTTTTTGCATCATAAGATTAACATAAAATATTATGTTGTTTTAAGTTACTTCAAATAATTGTGTAGTATGATTTAGTATGATATTAAGATAATATCTTCATATTTTACCCAAACCTTGTGTTAACATGCTCGAGCATTTATATGGAAATATTTGGAAATTATGTGAACATGACCCTTTGCGAGATACGTTAGTTTATATAAGGATGACTACACCAGAATTTATATATGTTATACATTTTTAAACAATTGCTTAACCCTTATAACAAATGTTTGAAAATAACATGAATATCTTATCTTAATTTCATGAAATAATTTACCAGAAATATACTTGGAGTTACTCAAAAATAACATCATATTTCATGTTAATCTTAATACGCAAAAACGATAAGATCAAACTAAATATTTAATGTTCTCTCAACTAAACTCAACCCAAGTTATTTTCTGAAATTATATGAAAAAAATTCAGTTCTATCAAGAGCCAACGAGAGTAAGTTGGCGACTGGTACACTCATTGATTATTGTATATTTCTAATAAACTAATTATTATCCATGAATTAACTGAACATCTTTTTTGCTACCAAGTTCATCTAAAAACCTACGTAAGCTAAAGCGTTTTTTCGAATGCGTCTGTGATACTTAAATCGTAACAGCATTTACTCAGAAGAACTTGAAATCAAGCATTGGGTTTCGAGAGTTACCAAAAAAATCGGTGTGTTGACGATCCAGACGTAGGGACTTATATTCGCGGGGCTGGATTTTAGCACGGACACGTTTTAGAATTAAACGGTTAGTTTACGGAATGTGATTTTCATATAAAATCGAGTTATTTGTAAAGAAGATAAAAGTGGCAGTCATGTATTCGCACAAACTTAATATGTAATGCTATAGAAAATTTTGAATATGGAACCATATATAATGTACATCCACTTGGAGACTAAAGTAGTTTATCTTGACCAATTACCTTAAAAAGTTATGGTTTAGTACTATAATTGTTTAGTAGTAAGACTCTTAATTTGAAATCGTTGAAAACGTTTACACCAGCTTTTCGGATAAATAGTGTAATCGGCTTTTCTAGCTTTATCGAGTAGACAATTCAGATCTTATTTTAATGCTAGAAGTTTTAAGCTATAACCTTAAATAAAGTGTGACAGCATCAGCTCAAACATATAATGTAAATACGTTTGGACTATTACACATTTTCCAAAAAAAAAATTAAAAACAAGATCGCTTATTTGGTTATGGTGCTGATAGCCAACTGTCAAAAACGTTTAAACTCGAAGGGGCATTCTCTAGAACTTATAAATTATTTTAATAAAATACATAACGTATTGAATAAATTGCTTATTCGTATAACCTTTAAAGATTAAACTTTCAAGTGGTTTTATCAGGAAATGGATGCAGATTTAATTTTAGATACACATTATTGGAATCAATACTCTTGGAAGAATATCTAATTATAAAAAATAATTATATATTAGTCGATCTGGGTAATATCTTTTGTGACTCCGCATTTAAAATGAGTTTTGTGGTATGTGGTAAGAAAATTTATGTTGAAATGGGTGAAATAGTCTATACTAAAAATGAAGGGCATATACTCATCCCAAAAGCAATAGTGTAACCGAGTTCTGTATTATATCATCACAAATGTGCAAACCTAGCATTAAGTTTGTCATTCCATAAAGACCAAGGTAAATGCCAAAGGGCTTACAAGCCAATAGCATCCTCTTATCTTCCTTCCTCACCACAAAATGTTGCCAGTAGAGTTGAAATGTTTTAGACTCTTTATACGGAAAACTATTTAAAAATGTAAGGAAAATGGCAAGTCCAAAGCAAATCATTAATGCTACCGGAGCCATCATGTACACAAACAAATTGAGCAATGAATACAGTTTAAAGGTCATGTACGCTGCCGCCGATCCCGAAAACACCCCAACAAAAATTACAGTCGACAAGAATTCTGCTTGAATATAATTTCCCATCTTTACTAATAATTGCATTGTTCGAAAATGTTTGTAATAGTTCGAAAACGACAGCCTCGTGCCTAATTTAAGTAAAGACTTGTGAAAACGAATTATTGACGAATATCTGAGAATTCCTTCAGAGCAAAAATGTTGAAAGAACGGTTAATCCACAGTAGTGTATTAGAAAAAAATACAAAAGCATGGAACGCAATTTTGCTATTAAACTAGAGTTCCCAATAGCAAACTGAAATGGTTCATAGGAAATGGCAAGTGGTAAAAAAATAAATCCGATTATCATACTGCAAGACGATATTGACATGGAGTATACTAAAAGATCCATAATTGTTGCTGACTTTTTACAACAAGGAAATAGTATTTCAAATTTGGTCAAAAAAGAAGATGGGGAAATATTTCCCGAATATATTTGTATCGTATCGAATAGCTGGTTTGATAAGTACACCAGATATGTGGTGTGTTGGTGATGTGTGTAAAAGGCGGCCAGAAAGGCCAACGCTAAAGTGAAATAAAAACCGTAAATTATTATTTCTGCGATGTGGTTTACTGTATAAAATTTCCAATGAAACAATAACCAACTCAGTCGCCAAGTGACAGTAAAAGTTAATAACAAGTGAAACAAATAAAAAGCAGTTCAAATGGAATAATTATCAAACAGAAACAAAGCATTTTTTACAAAGTTCACACAGCTTGGCTTTTCTGAACTTCTCAAATCCCAGGTCTTGTGTACATTGTCTAACTGCTGTGA
>JAQFZG010004687.1:0-11392 GCA_034695465.1 Entomobrya nicoleti
GTGGAATCCGAAGTTTGTTTCATTACGGTTTCTTTTGTGGAATCTAATTTGGCGTGACGGACTATTATTTCTTTTGAAAAAAATCCCAAGGCATAGCATTTTGAAAGCAGAACTTTCTCTTTGAGATACGTTTCTTGTAAATGTGCTAAGTTTCCCATAAGAATTTTGAGAGGCCGAACAGACCATTGATATAAAACAAGTTACAAGAGTACTGGACAGAAGGGGTGGTGTCGTATTTCTCGAATAATGGAATCCATTGATAAACTATTTTACATAAATTATAATCCTTACAAAAAATAAATCGTAAAAACGGAATATGGTCAAAATGCTTCAATAATCTTACATTTTTAGTACGCCAAAATTTACAAGTTTTTACATAATTATTATATTCTTTCGAACAATTAATTTGCTCATAATAAAATGTCTGTAAATTCTAAAATATACTAGTAGTCTTGGACATAACTATATGGTTGGTTTATGGTAATATTTGCATTATGTAAATTGTGTAGAAAGCATGTATTCCCAAATGGGGTTATTTATTTACTTTAGGTTTTAGATAGTAACGTGCTGTATACTTAAATTTAATCCGCAACAAAAGGCAGATACATATATGTATGTTGCACACATCCTCAGGCTGACATGGGAATGCGTTTGTTTTACACTTTAGGGATTACGTTTCCAGTTTCCGCTAATTTAAAGTTACAAAACGAAAGGACATTTTTCTTAAAACGCATATGTGTACATTAGTGTTAGTGTTCTTGTTAAAGGGTGACCCAGGACAGCATAACATGTGTACTAGTTGCTTTTTCAGGTTTTTCCTCAATTTTAAGAAGAAATTTCGTAAGGTACCAACTAAATATGCAGATGCGTAGTACTTAAAATCATTTTCAATGCTTTGCCAAACTCCATGAGGTTTTGTGCCCTTTATAGAAAATCCAAACCAGTTGACTTGCTTTCTTCTTTTGTTTTCATCTGTATGTACGATGACATAGTACAGAAGCTTTGTCACATCCTAAAATTTCCGTAATTGCTCCTAACTTTCTATGGAATGCTGTAAACTGCCTCGTCTTCCATCATACTTCATGTCTATTTAGTTATTTTACGTGTTTATGCTACACAATTAGAGCAACGTTTTTAATAATATCCAAGAACTTTAAAATTATACGTAGGTGTGACGAAAATTTTCAAAAGTTACGTCCAAATACGATTTTGTTTTTATGATGTACATGAATTTGATGAATTTTCCTCATACACTGCCTTACAACAATAATTTTTGTACAAGTCTCTGTAGAAAGCCGTTCATTATCTATTTTGGACGAAGGGAAGGGCATAATGGCAGATACACATACATAAACAGGTCTGTTTATTACTGTCTTACGTACGTTTCGTTAAAATATCTCTGATAAATGTCACAAAATGAGAAACTGAGTGGAAAAATATCACGTAAAACGAAAAAAAAATCTTGTTGCATGCTATTAATTATAATAATGGTATGCAAGAGTAACTTGTTACATATTTTATTAATTGTCACGTATCACTGAATCTGGCAACAGTAAAGACGCGATGCATCAAATGAGATTGTAAATGTACAGGAATAAAAAGACAAAAAACCTTTTTTGAGGAAAAGTTAGCTTCCTTTCAAATGACAGTTTTTACCGGTTTTATTTAATTCTTTTTTCATTTTAGTTTAAATAGTTTTTTTCTTTCACGGTTTCTTGAGGAAAAGTCAACCTTGATCCGTTTTTTCAAGGTTTTAGACTTATGACTACGGAAATATACAATGTCAGCTTTTTCCAGCTTAATTTGAACAAAGTATTACATAAATCGTTACAGCTCAAAAACTTCACTAAATGTAGTTTACTGACAAACATATTGAATCGTAAAGTGGAAATATAACTGTAAAAAAGGAATAGCATAAACATTCGTTGGACTTGACACGAATAAAAAACAAATTCCATGAAAGATTATCTGAACTTCGCCAAACTAACCATGACGACGCAGTGAACGTAACCAACCAAGTGCTCACTTTCATTGCTATTGGCCCCTGATATCTTTTTGACACACTTTGTGAGAGACTTATTTCCATAATTGAACACGTCTTTATGGCCGTTTGACGTATTTCTTTCTTTCAATAACTTACGTTTACTTTATTATTTTGCAAAGATTTGATACTATGATAAGGGCTTTATGAATGAACAAAAAGCACGGACAAAATGAACATGGTAAGTTTGTGTACTAGGGTATTTTAATAAAATGATTTACACCATCCTCTTCTGCTTTTTATAGAAACCGTGTAATTTAATTTGGAATGCGTTGGAGTCAAATATAGTAATAAATTGTATTTCTTTTGATGTTAAAAAATGTGAATAAAAGAAATACCACGGAACTTTTTATTAAAGTTGAAATAATAATGTCAAATTTATTTAAATACAAAAAGGTAGACTATTTTCAAGTAATATTCATGTTTAAATTACATGTGGGGGTTTTAATGCTTTGGAACCACGTATTCGAGTAAATAGAATATTTTTTTAAAAATAAGGCATAGTCAATACTTACTGCGTCTTACTTTTTATTGAACAAAATAGACAAATACAACTTTATTCTTATGTTATCTTCGTTGTTGGTCATTATTCAAATATTTACTAATAAACTGATGCTGGGGCCATATTAAATATTTTTCTCTGTAGTTTTAAAAGTAATCATCATATTATATTTAATTCCTTTTATTTACATCAGAACTCAACTTTAATTTATTAGGTATATTATTAAAACGAGTTTGGAAATAACAAGAGTTGAATTACAACAACACAATTTAATTAAAGATTACATTTATATTGTTTTTTTATATTGATATAAGTACAGGATCAAAATTCTTGTAAAGTTTTTAATAAAACTTATGAGCTGTCAACATATTCAACACTGGAGATGGTTTTTCGCTTAATATTTAACATTTTTGGAAGAATATGCGCAAAAGTTGAAATTTAATTTGCCAAATGTTTTTGCATGTTTTGAGCATTGTAGGCTTCCAGTCTATTTTCCGTTTTTTAAATACTTTACTTGTTTACCTGGGGACATATTAGATTTTGAAATTGTATATAGCTATCATTACATTACAGTTTATGTATACGTATCGTGTTATATTATATGTAGAAGTATATCAAACCTTAAAGCCAGCATATACACTCTTGTAACAAGTTTAAACAGAATATCAAATGTCACAAATAGTTTTGTTTGTTGTATGAGCGTTTACAAAAAATTCTTAGTTTTACAACGTCCGCCCCTGTAAAAAAGAGGGTTTCATTTGCATCAACCTTTATTGCGTATATTTTTCATTTACAATTCATCAAAAGCTTTTTCCATGGGAAATACAAAATGAAAGCTTGCTACTAACACAGCACAAAGTATATTAAATTTTCACAAGGCTTACTTTTAACTTAAGATAATGAACCGTGTCTGTTTTAAATATGTAACGGAAGAGCCAGCCTAAGATATAAATTTCTCAAGAATGCAATTTTGATAACATTTTAAATATGTTACTACAGTGCAATGTTGCTTTACACTGGTTAATAAAGCTTATACAGCTTCCCAGAATATCTGCATGAAGCAACACAAATTTACACACTAATTAATTAAAATGAAAAATTGCATTCTTATAAAGTAATAGTTCCCTCGCCTTGCCTTAGTTGCTTTTCCCTTCAGTTTGCCTTCAAATTTTCAAAAGATAATCTAAAAAATATTTTAGAAGCATATCTTTTCCATAAACTTTACTTTGATTTTCTAAGTCTGACTTTGTAAGTGTCCAACTTTTCCGCATACATCAATTAAAATACATATTTTTTAAACTCATATTAAATCTCAACTTCTTGTATGTACATTCAATTAATCTTATTTAAACATCGACCTGTTTTTATATACATATTTTGATATATGGACGTTTTCAATGATCCTTAAAACTTTGAAAGTCAATCCGACTTATGGCATCCTGTTTATTCCAAGGTTAAAGAGGAACTTGTAGAGTAAGCACACAAATCCCGGATTGTTCAACCTACTAACTTTTTCACTTTCAAGTTTGTATTCAGGTTAATATTGATTTACATTACTGCTTTCAACCAAGAAAAAGTACAGCTACTATAAACCAGGAAAAGCTTTGAACTTTTCCTTACTTTTTGATGTACCCGTTCATCTGAGTGACATTGATCTGATCGGATCAAATGTACATACAAACTTCTCGATAAAAACTTCTCCATACTGTTCAAGGTTATTACACTTTTACCGTTGCTGGTAAGGCATGTCCTAAAAAGAGCTAATTTTCAAGCTATACATTTAAGTTTATCAACATATGGAACTTTTATGAATTGCTTTGATCTTTTTTTGTAGTCTTATTTGTATTCCAAACATAAGCAGGAAAAACTTGACTTTTGACTGTTGACTGTACATCTAAATATTGCAGAAAAGGGTATTCACTGTCGATAAAGATCAAAAGATTATTTCAAACAAACTACGAGATTTTACTTTACGTCTAACAAGGAACACTTCCGAAGTGTGAGTTGCGTAGAGCTTAACGAAATGCAGATTATAGGACAGTTTTTATCGTAGATTAAGATTTCGAAGACAATTTGCTGTAAAAATAACATTCAGTTCCTGCACCAGTACGGTCTTTGCACCCGCATTTAAAGGGATGTTTAGATTTCGGCAGATTAGAAGGATGTGACGGGCTTGTAGAAATAATTTTTTAACATAAATTGACTTACACGATGTTACTACGCGTAATTATTCAATAAAATCCATTAACGAAATACAGCCTAGTGTTTTTTATGCATTTAAGGCCAAAGCTAATTAATGAAGCAAGAACCAAATGTCAATTTTACAGCAAAATGTCTTCGGAATCTTAATCAACGATAAAAACTATCCCAGAATCCGCATTTAGTTAAGCTCTATGCAACTCACACTTGGGAAGTGTTCCTTGTAAGTTTACAAGCATATTTACACTTTCAGGTTTGGTAGATAAGGTTAAGCATACCAAAAACATCCTCTTGATTGCTCCAAAAAGGAAATATAAACTAGATCAGATAAATCATCAATATTTGTATGACGTCTTGATTTAAGATTTTTGTAACTGCAATTACGTTTAATATAGTTAACTATACAGTTTATTTGATACCTTCTCAGATTATATTACAAAAAACAGCTTTCAGTTTAAAATATTTCCTGTGAAATATTTATCAGGTACTATTCCAAGCAAATACATTAATATGGTAGTATGTTTTCTTAGGAATTCCCCTTATAGCCAAGAATCTGCTATGATAAAAATTGTGCCATGTATTAAATTATAACGTATAGTATAACATTGCATAACTCTTTTTTGTCGGCACGTGTAAAAAAATCTTATGCAAGTAGAAACGAATTCATTGAATCTTCATTAGGTAAACAATTTGTTGTCAAGGTTATCTTCCAAAGAAGTAAATGTATACTTGGAAATGTCATTAGGAAAACCATTACTCATCAATTTCTTTTTTTTCTTAACTCCACGTGCCATCTCATGTTCAATATGACGTTTTTATATGTAATTTATATTTTGGGTAATCTCATACGTTCATGTAGTGTTCTGCGAAGTTTTGATACTCAGTTTGAAAATTGCCTCGTGTAATTGACAACTAATACTATAACCAGGGTCAATTTTTTTTCTATTTGAAATAAAATGCTCACAATGTTTGAATAACTCTCAGAACTAACCGTCATAAATAACGTCCGTAAACAAATTAAATAGATTCATCGAGACAATACTCGTGTACAGAAATTTGTTAAGGAATTCGAGTCTAAAGCTCAAATTTCACGCTTTTTAGCAATGGCATGCATTATTTTAGTACAGATCATTACTGTACTTTAACCATAATATAATGCTTGAATTTTTTGTACAGTGAACCGATTCTCTTTAAAGTATACTTATTCATAATATATCCAAATACATGGTCGGTTACATGTGACCCTCAAAATCTGAAGAGACACTAAACTTTTTGCTTTCACTATACCAATAGCTATTTTTTCTGAAAGCCAACTGGAAAATGTATTTCAAGGCGCTTGTTTGTGCTTTCAGATTTTATCCCATCGGATTTCTGCTAGTATGCTTCTTTATGGAATAGTAAGCTTTAAATTTAAATACGGTGTTATTGCTCTCTGCGTAAAACCGGATTAAAGGATTGACCTCCCACTGTGCTTGAGTGTGAGCGCATTTTTATAGATACGTTTTCAACGCAACATATTTTTGGAAGTAAGTAAACAGATGTGAGTAACAAGTAAAGTATATGTACATTCGAAATAAAAAGCTAAGCTTTAAATTATTAGAATTATCAGTAAAGTCCTATATAAACAAGTAGACAACATCTTTCAACGTTTTTTCTCATTTACAGCTGTAATCCATATTTATTTTTAGTTGTCCTTTCCAGCTAAAAACAAACGATGTTACGGTGACACGACACATCAGCTTTATATCTCGAATCTGTAGAGCAACGCGTACAGTATGAAACGAACATGAAGATGGACCGTTATTTTTGTTATTATTAATATTCCATTATTTTGGATAGCTTTGTAAAGGCATCTGTGCAATTTTGCAGAATCTTTAGGTAAACACGTACAAGTTCGTTCATTTTTTAACAAGTTCTTTCTCATCACAAAAATGTCTACAAATTAGTTGAAGGTCAAGTTATTTCTACAGATAAACTTTTTCATAGAGTCCTTAGAAATTGGATGGGCAGCCACTGTAGATTGGAACCCTGGAGAGTGGATGTGTCACATAATGACTTTCTTTTTGGATGGCATCTCGCCGGATGTGTGCTGGTTTGTACTGCTTTAGATCGGTAAGGACACTTCCTATTGTGTGATGTAGTTTATTTATCAATGGATTGCTATTGAAAATAGTATAAAAAAGCTTCTAGCTTGTGTGGATGACATTGACGGGCAAACAAGAAAAAATTGAATCTGTACAAATCCACACAAAATATTTTTAGCTGCGAGAAAAAAAATCAAAAAGTTGACATGACATACATAACATGATTCATAGTCGAAAAAATACTCGATATTTTCCATGTCATTTCCAATATTCTGCAGCCATTAATAAAAAAAACTCGAGATCTCTTATAACTCTCTTCTAACTTCTAAAATTGGATACTAAACGAGTAGATTGGAAGGCTTGACATGGTTTGAGAAAAGTTTGGAGATAAATAATTTGTTTTCGGTATCAAAAACCTAAAAAAGGCTTATGATCAATGTTTTGATAAGTTTTACTTAAAAAATACAGGAGCGGTTTTGTTACTTATTTTCCTGTTGTAACTCTATGTGCTCGTAACATTGGAAATGCAATGTGTTTACAAGTTTCAAAACCAATTTGCTGTAAAATTGAAAAATAAATGAAACTTCCATTGAATATTTTTACCTTTTGTGGAAACTAATCTAAAAAGTAGGATATTTAAATGTACTCTTGAACTATTTAGTAAACTTAGTACCAACGTATTAAATAACTGCTCATGGTCGTAAATTTTCCTAGTTGAAAAGGAAAACTGGACATAAAATATTCCATATAATTTTCTAAAAAACTATATATTACTACGTTTATAATACTTTATTAAGATATTTAGAGTTCTGTAATGATCTTCGCCGGAAAATTTTTTTTGAAAAAATATCCAAAGGAGATTTCAATTATTTGATTGCTTTCATAAGAAATTTTTTCTCCAGACTCAAACTTGCCACGTTCCTCGAGGAATTGAAAAGGGGTTCCTTGAGAAAATTCTGCTTTTATTTCAGAAAATTTTAGTCTGTTCATGAAACACATTATCTGTATGATGTATGGTGATGATAAAAAATGGAAAGATGAAAGGAGAACCCCAGATGACAAGATTATTGAATGAGGTTCTTATATATTTTAAGTTTTATCA
This sequence comes from Entomobrya nicoleti, assembly GCA_034695465.1. NCBI lineage: Eukaryota > Metazoa > Arthropoda > Collembola > Entomobryomorpha > Entomobryidae > Entomobrya > Entomobrya nicoleti. The sequence goes on from JAQFZG010004687.1 coordinate 7,929, forward strand.
TTTTTCTCGTTTGAAAAAATGAATGAAGTAGTTACAATGTAATATTTAGGTTTTTGGGGGAAATGGAGGATTTTCATTCGATTTGTTTGAAGCATATTTTTTCTAAACTCCTCAAAAACTGTGGATTAAGGACAAGAGATATATGTTCATACCGATAACCCTTTCATTAAATATATTTAAAAATATCCACAGTAGTTATATTTTGGGATTTATGTTTAATCATCAAGATCTTCTATTTTCCAATTGATTTCAAAATGAAAGTCCACTGTATTCAAACTCGTTTCGCCATGCAGATGGAATGTAACCCACCCCAATGAAATGGAAATAAATGGTTTCCAAGAAGAGTCAATATGTGAATAAAGTATAATTACGTTATCTTAAATTTAGTCCAGCATTTAATAATTAACAAGAAAATTTCGTATTTTAACTATAATTGGCACGCTTTAATTGCTAACAGGAAGGGTAATAAGCATTGAACCAATGGTTACTTTATTACCGATGGAACTTTACATTATTTGGCAAGTGTTTCAAATTGGATCAAGAAACTGGTAACCACACCAATTATATGCTTTTTTATAAAATATGATAAATATCTATAATATTTCGCAGCACAGCAAAATCAATTGTTTTTAAAACTCCAACGCAGGTCTTAACTTTGATGTTTGTGACTTTAAATTGAATCCCAGGAAATACCGAGAAAATTATCAAATGATGATGAGTCTCACTTTAGGTTTGTTATGTTCTGGTTCTATATATCAGACGTAGACTTTGATTGAATTAAACTGATATGTTTGAGAGTAGATAATCAAATGTGATAAGAAGTCTCAAATTGGGAATATAAGGTAGAATCAATGACCCCCAATTCAATTGACTACTCCAAGTATTTTGGCAATGAGATGGCGGGACAAACGATAAATTGGTAACAATGGGAACATGATACGTTCTGATATTTTCATATGGATTGAAACGTCCATTTAATTTAATACAGAATTAATGGCGTAACTTAATCTCCCAAAAATATGTCAATAAATTTTCGATACGTAACAGTTATTGAATCCTTATGTTAGTCGTTTCCTTCATTGAATTTGTTTTCGATATCAAATTCTTAAATCTTTCTTGAGTCGTTTATTAATTCTGCTAGATTTTTTTCACTGTTCTTCAAGGTCGTCCTTATCCAATATCATCTTTAGAAATTCCATATTGTAAATTTGAGTATTTACACTGTGAATGCAAGTTTTGCTGTGTAAAAAAATAATGAGCTATAAATGTCTACTAAAAACGCATATAAAATCTTTTGACAATTGCAACATTAGTATCCCATTTTTATCATGCTCTATTTTTTATGTCTGTTCGTATTTGTAGCTTGTATTTCGGTTTTTGAACTGATGAGAAAGTTACATTTTATCTGTCCTACCAAGTCATTAAATAACATGGTGAAATAATTCCGATCACCGTTTTAGCATTTATACCTTATGTATATAAATATTACGGTAACGAAACTTAGGGAACTGATAGAAATCTTTTAAAGTCTGTATTTACTTCTCGTTATGTATATACATATTTACCATTTTATTAGTTTCTCCAACCGACTAGTTTGATACTCTATTTCGAACAAAACGACTGCCTGTAACAAACGATCGGGTTTTCTTTCTCCGATGTCACTTAATTGTGTCGTATAACTAAATCATTAGCAAAGACAAGGATATAATTATGCCTCCAGTTCATCCAATAACTTATGTGATAAAGGGAACATTTATTGTTGAAATGGGATTTATGTGGAGAAAAGTAAAAACATTAATCAATGAAAGAAATATATGGCATATCCTTTACAAAAGTAAATAGCAATAAAAGTTCAAAGCGACGTAATAAGTTGATTATGTTTTTTATATATGAGCTTATTTTCCAAAATACATCTTTTCTCGATCTATCTGTAAAGTTTATAGCCTGGAACAGTTGCAAATTGTAGTTTTTCAATGACGAGGATCTTCTTCCAAAATGTCATAAGGACAGTTAATACTATTGGGGTGACTACATTGCAGACAAGACAAAAAAAAGTTTCGTAACTTTCTCTTGATTGCACGTTTACGTAAGATTGCTAATTGAACACCAAACAGCCCTAAGAGAAGTAGTTCTCTTTGTACAGAAAAAGTGCAGAGTTCGTGTCTTTATAAAGTTTATCAACTTACTAGCCGTTATATAAAATATAGGTCAATTATGATAGACAAACGTTTAGCCATAAAAACTAATGAAAGTTGTTTGGTGAAAAACAGACCAACTGAACTGAAATTCGGACCTTTCGATGATCTTTTTTCTCAGAAAGGTTCGGTTGACAATTATTTTGTGTAGTCAATTTATATTTCGTAGAACCTAACCAAGCGCCAATTAAATACTAAGGTATTAAATTGAACTAGTTTTCCAGGAATATTGATTCTAAGAAAATTTGTCAAAGTGAAAATGACACATATTAAAACATGCTTCCTTGCGCAATTGATTTTAATGTGTATTTTATACCCTGTGACAACTTCCATACAAAACCAATGTACTATCCAAGTAACATCACAGTATGCTACTGTCAATACCAGTTTGGGCCAAAATGATAAATTTTTGAACCAGCTACACAAAATCAAACTAATAAAATTGGAGAAATATGTATGCTCTAGTTTAAATGTCTAATGAATACATATAGTAACCTAAATAAATATGATCTAAAATCTCGAATATTCTTTACCCGGTAACAAAAAGATTTTTAATATTTATGAGCATTTCAACGTGGTTTAGAAGAAGGCATATAATATAACTCAGGATAAAATGTTACATCTATTCAAATTCGTTACATCATGTCTTTAGAAATAGTTGGAATAATTAAACATTGAAATTTGCATCCTTTTTGTTTTGACATCACATACAAAAAGATTATTATGGAAATTTATTAAATTCTTAGTATTGGCTTTTACAAAGGAACGTGTATTTTATTGTTTTACGCAGCGCAGCGACAGAACAGTTATTAGAAGAGGTCTTTGAATTCAGCGCCATAACCAGTCGAGTTTGAAATGAAACTCTTCTTGATGAAAGAAGTGAATCACTGCATGAGCCTGCATCGTATTAATTTTGACAAACGAGTGAAAATGCTGATGAAAGGTACAAATTAATTTGAGTGAAATCGATTCGCCAGTAAAGTTAATAGTACTCGAAATGTATAACCCACCAGTACTTGTATGTGCTGATTACGTGAAAAGTGTAATGCAAAAGGTCATTAAACCTTGCATCTATTTAGATTCATAAGAGTTGTATTTGGATGCCGAAATTCTATTCAAGATGGTTTGAAAAAAAAACCATTTCGAATCTTTTGTCTTTGACAGGTTATCAGTGAAAAGGATTTCTGGAATTTGTAATGTAATGTAATGTAATGCGTTGGTGTTTATTCAGTGCTATCCGAATTCAGTCTTTACAGTCTGCTTTTAAAT
>JAQFZG010004688.1:0-11391 GCA_034695465.1 Entomobrya nicoleti
ATTACATGTCATGGGTTGTCAGTTGTCATCATTCAGATTTATCTACGTGTTTTCTTCATGGCTTGACATGACTTGTTGTTATATACTATACGAAAAAACTATTAAAATATTAATTTTTGTTTTGGCTTGTGTATTACATTACGCATAGTGTAGTCATTTAAATAATGAGGACAAATCGACGAAATATTTATTGTTTTGAAACGTAAAACCACCTTAAAGTTTAAAAACATTGGTTACACACACAATCAAATACCTTTAAGGTAAATTCTCTTTGTATTGTTTAACGAAAACATGTTTTCAAAGTTTCTTAACTGTAAAAACACAATTAACTGTAATTACATTTAATTTAAATATGCGCTGGTGTCGACATTAGAACTTGTCTTCTTAAGACTAATTTGAATTGTAGAATTTGGTTAATACATTGTTTGACAACTAAATTTCAATTTACAAACCCTTCATAACATCCGACATCAATTTCAGTATTTCCCAAGCAAGTCATCAATATATATCATAGATTACTCAAGCTAATGGGAAAAATATACTTGAATTGAATAAATTGTTTAGTTTTACAATTTACTCAGATGTTTTTCTTAGGTCCTCGTTTTGAATTGGTATTGTTTAATTGTATATCAATTCAAATTTTACTTTTGATTGCTTTCGTGCATTGAATATTTTATTAAGCGTTTTATTAACCATTTCCTTTTTTTTAAAGATGCTTAAGTCGCATAAAATACGAGGAGTATCTTAAGAATAATCAAATACACTAATCGCAATTTAACAACAAATGAAAAAATCCGTACTAAGGTTTCGCTAGAAAATTAAGCAAGCACACATTTGAGTTGATCTCTTAATAAAAGCAATCTAATTTTAAGTAATTTGTTCACCATTGTCAATTCAATAACTTTATTTATGTTTTAAAGGTTCGGATTTTTAAAAGTAGTTTGCAGCATTAATCGTTTATCAATTTTTTTTGAGATGAAACAGGTTTGGAAAAGTTTCGTTAAATACTAAATTTATCAAGGAATACTATTTTATCCAGATAAGATTTTACGACGAAATTGCATTTCAATTATTTAATCTAAACATATAAACGTTTTCTATCATGAATCGTGCAACGTTTTCATTAGCATTTAATAGCAATCAGTCCACCGAGTAAAGGAACATTACTTCCTTGTAAGTGTTACGATTAGTTGGTCTAGTTGTAAAAACCCAGCAAAGCACGAAGAAGCAGTTAAAATTAATTGGAAAGCATTTAAAACTATTCCCATTTAAGCCTTGTTGCACTAATCGTGTAATCTTGACAACCAAATTATGATAACGTTGCAATATGAACTTTTTACATGACATGTTAAAATTCGACAAAAATTCAAATCGGCCAATGCGTTCTCAAATTTAAACAAAGACGGATAACGAAAAATTAATAAGTAGCCTTTCGACAGTAAACATACTTCTACCCTAACTTACCTTAATCAAACTTATCTCACCTCACCCCATTTTTTACCTAAGTAGGATCCTGATCTACTACAGCTGTGCTCTTCATGCTATCTAAATGGTGCAGATATTAATCCTCTTTTAACCATTTATTGTGTAGACTAGACTTTGTGTTATAAATTCAGTACTTCAAATCTGACAATTAGGCGTGTAAAACCACTTTTAGACCAACAACAGATTTACAACTTGTGTGATATTAAAATTAAGTAAAACTAGCGAAGTTGGTTTCTCGTAGAAATTTACCGAACCAATATAAATTTTAAATACAGGCCAAGATCTAACCAGCCTTTTATGCAACATTTGAAGTCGCTTTGGCATCATCGATTCTGCCATGTGCTTTCGAATACCAGAAAGCACTTTCTTTGATGCCTTCAGAACACCAGTTTTAAATGTTCCATCGATCAATATTACAATAATGGTTGTACCAAATGCCAATCCCGAAAAGAAAATTAATTGTGGCAGAATTAGTTTAGCCGACAATCCACTAATGGCGTAAAAGGATATGATAAAAACGTAAGCGCAAAGGGCAATTGCTGTTAATGTAAGAGGTCCTTGGTGAATACCGTTATATCTTAAAATTAGGTTCTGAATTTCTCTAAACATTTGATTACATTTAGAAAATTCATTGCAACATTTTTTCCGAAATATTTTGTAAAACCAATGAAGGTAGTTTATCAGGCAGTAACAATGTATAGCTGAAAAGACGAAATATTCCATGGTGCATTGTCCAAATGTATGAAGTGCTACCCATGTCAATAGAATAGGAAGAATTATTCGTAAGAGCAAACCAAATAAATAAGCGCAACTGTTAACGTCAAAAGTTGTCTTTGAACAAGATGGAAAATACATGTAGCCTGGGTTGGCGAGATTGCAAGGAAGGACAAATAAATATAGTAATGCTACCAAAATAATCGTTGGAGGAGTTAGGGATCCAATAATAAGTAAGCATTCCGCCAATTTGTGCAGAAATGTTTTGTTTCGAGACTTCCGATTCTGACCTAATGAAATCAACAGGATATTAGAGATCCGAAAATTGAATAAGATTTTAGTTTCAAAAATTAATTTAATTTCCTTGGTGTCGAGTTTCAAAATAAACCAAGTTATTGAAAACGTGAGCTATTTGAAATCGTTTTATGAAATGCACAACGACAAACATAAAATGGAGTGTAAGGCTTCCATTGATAAGCACTGCTACAATAACGTCTGATATTTTGAATGAACCGATTTTGAACCAAATTTGGATCCAGAGACATAAACAGACTATGCCACTTATAACGGTTTTGAATATGTGTTTCTGTTCAACATTTGTATTAACATGTAATATAATGGGGTTTCCATTATTGGCAATTTTAAAAAGGGAAAATAATTGTCATGCGTCTAAAATGGCGCTGTTTTCCCCCTTTTTACCCCGAATTATTCCCCTAATATTTAATCTCATGCTTTTGTTTTCCCCCTTATTATTTATTGCAACAAAGTTTTTTCGGACGACCCGGTCCACGTTTTATTCCTATTCCACCAGTGGTAGCCTCATCCGGTAAATCTAACTTATCTAGCATAGTGGCGAGACCAAGAGTATGAAAACATACATAATTTTTTTAAAGTCAGAACATAATCGGGAGCAAATTCAGATTCGTCATAAAATATTTTATGTGTTTCTATTTCGGGAACTTTCTCATTGCGCTTGCACCACACAATAGCATCCCCCATATCGTTTTGAGCCACTTTATGCATAACTTGATTTCGATTGCGCTCTAAAAATCCGCGAAGTTGCTCCTTGAAGGGTTCCCGTAATTTCTTAGCCCGAAATGTCAACAAAATATTGTTGGGAGCAGTTATCCCACTCTTTAAGCAATCAAAAACTATTTCTTTTTGCTCTTCAGTCATTCCATAGTTGTGACTTCTGTGGTTCTTGTGATGTAAGCCGTTTGTTGTTATTACAAAAATTCCATTTGGTAAAACGTTTTCCCTCAATTTCGATGGACAGCTTGCTCCCTGCGCACAGTATGTCAATTCGTTCGCTATTTGTTTGCACCCGCTTGTCCTTACATCTCAATTCACGCTTTATTGCCTCTTCTCAAATGCTAATTTCGTTCCATTTTAGACGCCATCGTCCACTTAAAATAACACGATCACAATGGGAATCTGAGTCGCTGTCAGTCATTTTTATGTTTAATTTTGTATATGCTGCCTTATAGTCTTCACAGTACCTTTGCTGGAAATCAACTGACATGACCAACATAAAAATTGAAGCTTTCACACAACTAGTAGAATACAAGCAAGCAGTAATCCTCTGATGTATTCACGATACATTCATACACACATCACGTTTACCATGCATTACCATTAAAAAAATATTGAGTAAATCTAGCATTATTAAGAGAAATTTTTAGGGGGCAAACAACGTAATGTAATAAAATATTAGGGGAAAAAATCGGGGTAATAAGGCTGGTAACAATGCGATAAAAGGGGGGAGACAAATACACTGCCTTTTAAAAAGCGGCGTAGAAAAAGCATTGTGAACTTTAAAATTGAAAACTACAGGTCGAGAAATGGTTGTGGATGTGAACATTTTGTCTTTTTAAAGCGTTTTCGCTAAAAGAATTATTCAAGTACAAAATATCAAATTGAAGTTGAAAGTTTTCGATTGCTTTCTTGGACCTTCCTAATTTACAAATGGTTCAAATATTACCAAGAATTACCTATTTATTCCATATATAATATTGGGCAACTCACTCAGGCAGGCTCAATCATACAATTGGTGAACTAAATAAGCTTATTTCATGAAACACTCAAGCACATGAGTAAATATTAATTTATTACCAGTTCAACCACGTAATCGTAATGTCGCGTGAAGTTAAAGTAAATTTGTCTTTAATTTGACCTAACAGGTTTTTTTAATGTATGGAGCAGGGAGTGAAGTAGTTTCAATTTCAAATAAAAGACTTGCGTTGACTTCAATCAAGCTGTAACTTTGACTGTAACACCATTACCATGTTAAGTGTTTAAATATTATTATGCCATGCTGCCATTTCAAAATTTCATGACAACTCATCAAAAGAAGCAGGGAGTAAATAAATAACTGGTTTATATAAAGTTAAAGTTGTCAAATAAAACTGTCAAAATCGTTTTACAAAGAATTAATATGAAAGTAGGGGAATTTCGTAATTTATTCTAAAGCATATTTAAAAAAATATTTCTTGGTGATAACTAACATGAAGGCGTTGAGTATGAACTTTTGATATACATGTATCATCAGAAAAATAACTGTATGATAAATAAAGAGCGTAAATGTAAGCATAAAAGGCCAACACTAAACGTTCGACACAATTGAATAATATGTCCATAAAAATTCTTCTTTCTTCACTTCCTTTAATATATACTAATGCACTTCAAAATTTTAAATTTGTCATGACGGAAAAACTAAGCGAAATTTCATTAAACTTTTTTGCTTACAAAGTTTTGATTTTTTAAACAATATTTTTTAGGAAAATATACATATTTTCAAAAACAACAATATTTTATAATTATATTGGAATCATTTTCATAAATATTTTGATACTAGTCCCAAGATACCATGAGAAACTTGATTATCAGCTCCAGTTTCCCTCACACGATCCTTCAAAACATTTATATAATGATACACAGCTCGAAACATTAAGATTCGAATGGGAACACACCATAAAAACTCTATAAAATACATCATTTCAAATATAATTTTCAAAGATACGAGTGTCGCAACAAGAAAAAGTATGTTAAAATACAACCAAAATCTAAGCCAAACAAGAACATTTTCCGCACTCAGCTCGCTATCTCTTCTGGTTGCAATTAAAAGCCTGTTTATAGCATAACAATCGACTGCTATGAACACACTCAACATCACGGCGAGCAAAATAACGTAAACTGTTAAATAGAGATATAAGTTTATAAAAAGTGTTTAAATTAATTAATTATTAACAAAACAGTTCATTTTATTTTTACCCGAGTTTCCATCCAAAAACTGATTTGGCGGCGAATTAAGGAACAATGGCAGCCCAAGTATAAAACCTCCAATAATTATCAGGATTTGAAAAATTATGAAAAACTGTCAAAAAATATGTGGATAATTTTTTATGACATTAAAAGGATATCCAAATAATTTTTTTATAAATAAGTACTCATTATATTTCCATACTCTATCAAATTTTCCTACTTTATGTGCAGTGGATTGCCTTTCTTCAAAGTAATTTTCCATTTTTGGGATAACACCATTTACAATGCAACTAATACCAGTACAATATTACCCTGTGAATTTGAAGACTGGTCTAAAATACTGCACTGGAGCCATGCACTTATGTATAGAAAATATATGCCTTTTAATCGCATTCAATATTCAATGTGTAAATTCTGAAAACTAATTAGTCTGGACGCAATAATATTCTTAAAACCGATGCTATTCGGTGACGATGACACAAGTCGAATATCGTTTCTTGGAAATTGATCTTACGAACCTTTTTTCCCCAAAGACGCATTAAAGTACAAAGTGATTCTGAGAAAACCCAATTGACGTAAATGAGTGTCGTGGATTGTAGTATTTCTTCTAGTGGAAGCATTTGGCTTGTAATGATTCTTTTACGTGCTGGTTTGCTGCTTTGAAATGTTTCAAGTGACAAATCAATAATGTTATTTTAATGCGTTTGTGGTTGATGAGTTTATTTTACCTTATGTTGTGGTGCATGTGTTTGTATTTCTGCTAAATATAATAAAAAAAAATATTGCCGGACTTAATCTTCCATATAAATGCTGAAGAAACCTTTTAAATAAGTACTTATATGATTTGTAACAATTTTTATAAAATAGTAATTCATCTGCCAACATCACTTTGCTTATTTGCATAAAGCTGCCAGTTTTTCCATATTTCCATTTCTCCTTTAATTAATTATTTGGACTTTTAGTTTGGACAATTCCGATCATCATATATTATCGAATTAAGCATATTAATTAAAGAATATACCTTGTCACCTAAAAAACTTGCATGATTCTAGCAAATAATTTATTTTGTAATATTTCAAAAAAAATTACATTCCACCATGATTGTCGTGACAAACCAGAATACAATTTGTACAGAACTGCACCCTTACGCTCTTCCGTGTATAATTGCATGACAAAATTTAATGCGGGAATGAATGCAATTTCTGTTTATTTGATTGACTTGTTCATACAATCATTCGTTCTTGGATTAAACGTTCATTCAGTCTAAAATGAAATGATTTTCAAAGTTATTTTTCAGTAGATTACGACTACATAGAAATATATTGTAACAGGTTGCCCAACACATCGTAGTAATGAGTGGTCATAAAGTTGAAGGCTCAAAATTGAAAACACGTACATATGCCAAACAAAGTTCATTAATTCATTCATGTGTACGAAAATGAAGCTATTAGTGTTTCTGTCTTTAACTTTTTTGTTGAACGTTTTATCATTTGTGGTAACAGTAATAATTCATAAATGAGGATCTATTTGTATTACTATAAATACGTAAATTTTGTACACTAGACAAATTGCAAGTTTGGATGCATTTATGTATATTATTGAATGATACTAAAAATATAATATAAATGACCACATTATAATATAAATAAAATAAAATCATTAAAGATCGAAGAAACAAAAACACTTAAGTATTTGTATGTTATCTTAATAGATAATACGTTCTACGAAGTAAAAAATCTTCGTAAAAACTTTTAAAAAAATTACTTGATGGCAACTTTAGCTGGCAATAAAGGATATAACAAATTACACGTGAATGGCCAATGTAATTTTTATTATCATTTATTTTGAATTATGCAATTATATGAATCAAATAGGTAAGTTTCTTGAATAAGAATGATAAAAATATTGAATCTGAAAACTGATTTTATTCATCAGCCAGCAGAACGCTAAGGCGTATATTCGTCTTTACTCAGTCTTGTAATGATGTTTTCCTAAACCTTCATTCCTCGGACTGGTAGATTACTACGACTCCAGTTTTTAGTTTGTGCGACTCAAAAAATGACAGTTAATTCTATTTTTCACAAAATTGGCAAAATGAGAAATTTTATTGAGTTTCCTAGCAATTTTCATAGTTTAATGTATTTCTTAAGCATAGGTTAAAACGCTAACAAAGAACCTATTATTCTATTTACAGTATACGTTTTTGTACAAGTCGCCATAAAGTCGAAAAATGTTATCATAATACAGAATATAAAATTATTAAAATCCAACTTGAAAGCAGCTTAACTTACTGCTTATCCAGACGACGTAGATAAATGCTTGCCGAAATAACGTCTGGCATCCGTCTTTCATTCTGTCATAATTTCCAAGCAGCACGACTAATGCACGGATGATGAAAATATAATATTTATCTTATTATGTTGGCTTTCGTAAGTTCGACAAATATATCGTAGAAATAGTAAAACTTCAGCTTTCCATCTGAAAGTTTGCTATCATGAAATAAATACTTATACATGTGTTATACAATAAACGGGTTATCTCCTTGTATTAAATTCAGCTCTATATAGAAATTACTTTTTGGCAGGTTAACGTATTTGAATACTGCCAATATTTGTCTGATTTTATACAATATTAAAAGCCATTTGAATTTCGATTGGTAGCTCGTAGTTTCTACGTCATGTTTTCTAAAACCCAATTTTCAACATTGTCAAAACCTGCGGGTCGCAATTGTCAAATTCATAGTCCAAATTGTCGAATTATTTTTTTGCACAAGTCCACAGCCTGAAATTCGAAAACATGAGAAATTCGTCTTGGTGAATGAGTGCTGGATGTGTAACAAAGGTTTCATTTCATAGTCACACGACAAGCACACCATTTTGATTAAAACCATATTTCGTTTTGAGACATTTAAATCTGACCTTACCTAACCTGGCACTTATCAATATTTAACCTAACTATGTAGACTCTAACCCAATACTTTCATTGATACACAACCTAATTTAACTTAACACAACACAACTGTTTTAACGTAACATAACCCAGCACATCATAATTTAATCTAACCTATTCCTGCTCCACCTTACACATTTAAATCGAGAGAGAATGCAACGGAAGCAGCCAAGTGGTTAAATATATTTAAGTTGACAATGTCGACTATACTTTTGACAATGTGGGTTTTATCAAATTAAAAGGTCGAAAATGTCAACCTTTTTACATTATTTTTTTTGACAATTTTTATTTTGAAAAATTAACGGCCTACCGCTCGGATATGAATTTTTTAACGTTTTTCTAACACAAGCTCTATAATGTCTTATGCCACCTTTCGTTACGTCCATTTCTGACTCTGATACGTAATAGTAATAAATAAGTAAATCTTTTATTAACTTTGAAAAGTGATTATATCGCATATAAGTTGATGAATACTTTCAACATGTCGTCTGTCTTGCTGTCCATATGTGCGACGGAAATTTTTTCAGTTGATCCAGCTTATAGTTAGTCCTTTTGTCCCCACATGCCTTTAAAGGTCAAAACTTCAATGTAATCTACTAGCTACATTGCGGTAAAAAATTAAATTACATATTGCATTACAATTACATATCGTCCGATAAACTTTAAGTGGTGAGCTCAAGTATTTTCTAGTCAGTCAGTCCCTATCCCTTCTCTCAAGAGCTCCCTTTTTATTGAGCTTTAGGAAACTTGGAATGTTTCCAGTCATTAGTTAAATAAATCAGGTTAAGTCAAGAGTAAAATACGTCGTGTAGTAGTTTTCGTCCACCTCTTTTGGCTGTACCCATCCACATCTCATGTGAAGCATCTTTACACCAACTACTTCTCATTGTTGGCTTTCCTATCAACCACCACAACATAATTTATTTTCAAAAAACATGCAACGTTTTTAAAGGAAAAAGTTGCTTCTAACATATACTTCCCGAATATATTTGATTAATGGCATTAAAGACATACAAAAGCGCTGGCCATTTTCAAGTCAATTCATTTGGCAGTTATATTTCAGAATTTTCAGTGTTATAATTCATATCTCAATTTATTTTTTCATGAATATTCGGTAAGCCAGCTTTTCAATTATGTTTAATTTAGTTTGTTTTTGCTAAAGCACTCTCTAACGCCTTTCTAGCTAGTTTACTAAAAGCTACGACAGCAAAATGTTTTTATCTCCAAATATTTCGGAACTTGTATTTTTCAATTTCAAAGTCCATAATACCTTTTCCACTCAACTTTTCAAAACAATTAAAACCAACGGGGTAAATCTACGTGTTAACAATGGGATCGAACAGAAGTACATCCTCAAAACTATTTTAAGTGCTGTAGTTTGTTTATGTCTTTGGATTCAATTCTGGTTAAAAATCAGTTTTTTCAGTACATCCGACGTTATTGTTGCAGTGCTTGTCAATGGAAGCCCTACATTTCACTTCGTTTTCGTCATCGTTCATTTCAGAAAACGTCATCAAATTGCAAGCCTTTTCAATAAATTTGTTTCCTTTGAAAAGCGACATAGTGGTAATTAAATTAGTCTTCCCAAAATTATACCACGAAGATATTCTACAGTATTTTTTTCTATCAATTTATGCAGGTCAAGATCTGACGTCTCCAAAGACAACAAGTTCTCTGCACAAATTGGCAAAATACCCACTTATTATTGAATCCTTTACTCCTCCAACAATAATTTGCGTCGCACTTATTTATGTGTTTGTGATTCCCTACAATCTGGCTAATTTAGGCTATATGTTTTTTCCGTCCTGTTCAGAAACAGCTTCTCAAATAAATTGTTCCACCTTTTTACTTGGCATTCTCATACAAATAGTCTCGCCTATGCTCTTGGCATGGATTGGCTTACATACATTTGGACAATGTACCATGGAATATTTCCTATTTTCGGCTATACATTGCTACAGCTTATTGAACTACATCAATTGGTTTTACAAATTATTTTTGAAGCATTCTCGTAATGAATTTTTTAAATGCAACCAAATGTGTAAAGAAATTCAGCTGTTAACATATAAATACAATAGCATACACCAAGGACACCTTACATTGACATCTATTACACTTTGTGCTTACGTTTTTATCATTTCTTTTTATGCAATATGTGGACTGTCGGCTAAACTTATTCTGCCACAGTTGTTATTCTTTTCGGGATTGGCATTTGATACAGTCATAATTGTAATATTGATTGATGGAACATTCAAAACTGGTGTTTTGACGGCGTCTAAGAAAGTGCTTTGTGATATTCGTAAGCAACCAGTGGGACCTTTGAAGTCAAGCCGGTTTCATAGACTGCAAGTAAGATATTTAAGTTCTTGGCAAGTATTAAGAATTTTTATGGGGTCGGTGAATTTCTACGAGGAAAAAACTGCGTTAGTTTTGCTCGATTTTAATATCACTCAAGTGGTTAATTTTTTGATGTTATAACAGAGTAATATATTTAAAAGCACAAATGTATGGATCCCATCACTTATATTGGTAGGTTTGTGCTGTACGATACGCAATGTAGTCATGCTATGCAATAATAAGCAATTGTGAATATATTTAAATTTGAACATAAAGTTTAGTAAAATAAAATTTTATTCATGCAATTAAGAAGGAGAATACTGAAAAGTAATAAAAATGTCGACATTAAAGGTAGCCAAACCCGTATGCAAATTTTCCTGCGGTTTCGACAGGACATGGTTAAATGCCATATTTCGTTTAAAACAATGTTGATTTAGTGCGAAAGATGTCAATTATTTCGATCTAGTGCATTAAAAATGCCACAAACCCTTCTCAAGCGTAGAGAAAAATGCAATACTTACAATAACTAGATGCTAAACCCATGTTAAATAACTAGATGCTAAACCCATGTTAAATAACTAGATGCTAAACCCATGTTAAATAACTAGATGCTAAACCCATGTTAAATAACTAGATGCTAAACCC
>JAQFZG010004689.1:0-11388 GCA_034695465.1 Entomobrya nicoleti
GATATTTCAGAATGTACAAAGTTAATAGTTTCTAGTTTGGCATGACAGCTGTCTATATTATTCAAAACAACAGAAAACTATGCCAAAGTTGATATAAATGAGCCTCTCATTTTGGGAAATTTCCGAATGTGTATTTGATTTATGTTGAGAAGATTTTTATATAATTACACATTCAATTTTTCCTGTATTTATCACAGGGAAAAAACTTTTTGTAATTAATTCACTACCAATAACTTATAAACTAACCAATTTTTTGATAAAAACTAGAAAATTGTGCATATCTACTTACATCCAGAGATTAATGCTTATATGGTTCTTAGGTTTAAATTTAATGCTAATTTTCGCTTCGATATTTAAGTGTCAAGACCTCTGAAAATAAATGTTATTGATTATCGTCAGAAATGAGCTTCGACGACTACATAAGCACTGGTCTTATAACCAGATACAAAATGAGCCACGTGTGCGGAAAATACGAAACTTTAATCAAACTGTTAGAACGCAATTACAAATGGAAAAACAAATTGTAATTATATCTTTTTTTATTAACTATCGATTTGATAGTTAGGCAAATGAATATAAAACTTACTGCTTTTGCTATTGTAGCAGCTCTGACACTACTTTTGTGATATATATGGCAAAGCGGAGCCTTGGGCAGATGGTAAATATTATACGGAAAATCTTTATGTAATGTAACACTACTTTATTATATCTAGTGCTTTTTCAGAAGTTTAATAAAACTGACAAATATTTTGGCTCTTTACTCTTTTGGTTTTTTCAAACGTCATTTTAAACTGACGTTTGCACTCGTTTGCATATGGTTTAAAAACTTTAAGTACAACTTTCATGTTAAATCGGGGATATAAAAAATCCACGTTTGATTTATTATATAACACAAAGTTAACAGTTTCAGTAGAGTATTATTTGGGCTTCATAAAAAATATGTTCGAAAGATGATATTATAGCTTTCAGCTGGACGGTGAGTTTGCAAACCAAAATAAGGTCAAAACAACAGTTGTAAATTGCCTTTTAGAGTGAAACTGAATTTACAATCTGTATTTCAATTTTCTCTTTCTGAAAAAACATACGTTCGCTAGTCAAGATAAACAGTGGTATTACATATACTCTAGGTGCTATATTTAAAAAATCCAGTTGTTTGCTAAGATATGCGCATATACAAACAAACATGACACAAGTTTCCCACTTTTAACAAATATTCCTTGAAAAATTTGTACACTTATTTTGATGAAGGACTGGAAACTGTTTCTTGCTAACTTGCAAACATGTTGACACTGGGAAAGCTGATTAGTTAATCATTAAGAAGTGAATTTGTAGAATAAAATCATGAGAAAAATGATTTGTAAAATAATAAATAATTAGAGGATAAGAATGTTGTAAAAGAGTGTTCGCTTTTCATTTTATTTTTGAGCTGCTATGAAAGAAAACTTTCAGGTAGAATATTACTAGTATTTTTATTGACTGACGTATTGTATGTGCCTCTGCACTTAAGCTTTTAATGAATGAATTAAACTGATAAACCAAATAATGTTATTTCGAAAATGCTTGAAACCCGAATTTACTTTAAAGTCAAGAAATTTGAACTAAATATTATGAATTAACTGAAAATAAAATATTAAGTAATGAAAAGTTGCAATATGAAGTAAGGCAAATATACAGTATAAAGTCATTGATATATGCTATATGAAATAAAATAAAATATCAGAAAATTAAACATGAATATTTGGTATTTAAATGTTATACTAATATTTGAATTTATGAAATAATTTGCAAACGATACACCTTAGTATACATACTAGTGTTAGATAAACATGAGTCTCCACCCAGCAGGCAAGTCGACAAATGTAGTAACACGACATCTCTTCTTTTATCCCTCGCTTAAAACGATCGCACATATCGCACTATAATAGCTTTACTACAATTTGGCTACATATGCGACAAAGAAGGGACGCTACTATTGTAGCTGCATTACTTTGTCTTCATGACAAATCCAATTTTGAGATAAAGTCGATATACCATCGATATTAATACGATGTAGTCATAATTATCACATCAAGGAGAAATTCTTTCATACATATGCTCGATTTCTTCGCGACAGTTGACCCTTCATGTTCAGATTCAAATTAGATTCTCAAATAATCTGATGTTTTCATTCTTTTCTGCTTAAACGATTTTCTAAAATTAAAAGTTTAAAATGTATCAGTAATAAAATGGGCAAGGCAGCTACAAAACCAATATCCTCGTTTTCAGAACGCGCAAGACGAACAAGAAATCGAAAATGTGTAAGAGCAATATTGTCAAAATATCACAAAATAAATGCTTTGCCCCAGAAGAATGATAATCTTTTTACTAATTTGGACAACGAACATTCTGAATTTGCCAGTGAAAGTTGTGCAGTGAAATATTCCCGAAGATTTAAGAAGAGCACTCTTTCATTGCCTACTCTAGAATTAACGCTGCGGTATATCTCGAGTAGCAGCGATGATGAGGAGGAAGCGTTAAATGATAGTACTTCAATAGCGGAAGAAATTAAACTTTGGAGCGTTACACATAATATCACTAGAAGTGCCTGTGGAGATTTGATGAAAATACTAAAAAAGCATGAATGTTTTGAAAACATTCCAAGTAATCTCCGTAGTTTATTTTCATCGTTACATCAGCCGACATTTACAACTATTGGGGAGGGACAGCTTGCATATTTTGGAATAGAAAAGAACCTGCAGCGAATTCCGATGGTCGTTCAAGAAACTAACACTATTAACCTTCAAGTAAACATAGATGGTTTACCCCTACATAAAAGCACTAATCGTCTGTTTTGGCTAATCTTAGGCAGCCTATACGGCACGAAACATGTATTTGTCATTGCTGTTTTTTGTGGAAACTCTAAGCCATCATCTTTGGAACAATTTTTGGAAAAATTTGTTGAAGAGGCATCCAAGTTAGAAAGTGAAGGATTAACACAGAACAAACAACAATATAATTTTCGCATCTCTCAAATAATTTGTGACGCTCCAGCTCGTTCTTTTATTACTGCAATAAAAAGTCACAGTGGATACTATTCATGTGGAAAGTGTTGTGTGAAAGGGAAATATGTGGAACAAAGTGTAGTACTCATTAAAACTAACGCACTTCCACGGACAGATTGTGATTTTAGAAATCGAACGCAACCCAAACATCACACAGGTACATCACCACTCGAGAGACTGTCAATTGACATGGTTCAGGATGTACCATTTGAATACATGCATTTAGTATGTATTGGCATAGTGAAGAAATTAATCCGCACATGGATCGAGGGAAAACGCAAACGTTATCGTTTACGGAACTCCGAAAAAGAAAAGCTGTCATCAGAGATACTAAGAGTGAAGTCATTCATGCCGATTGAATTTAACAGAAAAGGACGCTCAGTAACAGAATTTGAACGTTGGAAAGCCACTGAACTTCGTTTTTTTTGTTGTATACCGGACCAGTTGTGCTTAAAAATATTTTACACACGGAATATTATGAGCATTTCATGATATTGAGTGTAGCAATAAGATTATTGGCCCAAACCAATCTATCAAATGAGCATTTAAATTATGCAGAGAAGTTACTTTGGTGTTTCGTACAACGGTGTCGTGAATTATATTAGAGTGTTTTTATGTCTTACAATGTACATGGTATTATACACATAAGTCAAGACGTTAAAAGGCATGGCTCACTGGACAATTTTAGTGCATTCAAATTTGAAAGCTTTTTGGGTTAAATGAAATCATGGGTACGCTCAACAAAACACCCACTGCAGCATGTCGTTAATCAGATATGTAAACGAGAAATGTGCGATAAAGTCGCGATTGTACCCGAAGATTGTCCGTTTCAACTTGGACCACCAACAACATGTGGACAAGAGTTTGTTTTCATCTGCATCAAATCATGCCGTGTCACGACTTTTTTTCCAAATAATATTGTTAGTTGTACTGACGGTACTGTGGGCGAAGTTAGTGCAATTAAGTCTACTAAAATTAAAAAGCCAAAATTCTTGATAAGTATTCTTGAAGATTATGGTCAGTTTTTTGATTATCCTGCATCTTCAAATAATTTCGGAATAAAAAAAGTTCACGCAAAGAAGAAAGTTATTTCATTTTTTACTGATGACTCTGTCGCTGTTGTACCGACCATTTGGATTTTTGAAGAAGACGGCAAAGTTAAATGTCATTACCCTGCATATCACACTATTACGATGAAGAGAACCGTTAAAAAATGTATGGAATTTCAGTTGGAATGGCCAGTTTATGAAGGAAGGACGATCCACAGTTATGGTACTTCATTAATTGCAAATCATCGTTAATATTATGTGCAGATGTAGTTCCACTTTTAAGTGATATGTGTATTTTTCAAATTACAGATGATTAGAAGCTAGCCGTGGAAAATCTTTCAAAAAGTCAAAATCAATCGGAGTGGTCTGATGCTGATGGCAACAGGAGAACGGAGAATGCGGTCACTATTCCAATGCTTCCAGAATTTCCTGGAACCATTGTTCCTGATGCAGTGGCAGGGAGTTCGGCTGCGTTTCAAGTAGAAGTAGATGAGATGCTTTCTCGTCCATTTTTGGTGCTTGTTAAAACCGCCACTCAAAGTTCTGGAAACACTACTAACCAAGCGGAATCAGCTGTAGAATTAGGCAATAATTTGAATCCAGAATTATTTTCAGGTAAGCAAATATGCATATGCAGGTCAGCATTTGACATTGGTCGATCAAATTGGCATTTGAAATTGGTAATTTTTGTATATTAGGTTTTCAACAAGACGACCTTATGCAGCTCAAAGCCATCCAGGATGTTGTAGTAGCTCACTCTAACCTCCTTCAGAACATTTTTCGGAAATTAGAAGACCAGGGTCACAAAGAAGAGGCCAATTACAAGTTTCCCCGTGACCAGTTCCCAGTGAAGACTATCATTGATTTGGAACAGTTTGAGAAGTTAATTTGTGAACATCCTGCTGCTTACTCTACTTTGGTAAATGGGTTACCATCATAACAACCCCGTGTAAAATCCATAGATTCCTTTACAAGATGTGTACTAATTGTTTCGTTGTTATTAAATATTTCAGAAAATGTTGTTCACTTCAAGAGGAGGTGGAAACGTAGAAGAGGCAGTTAAGTTGATGCCCAAATTCTTGATGACAGATGAACTTCAAGATGGTCATAGCTACAGGGGCCAGTCAGAGAAGAAAGGATTTTGTAATTACAGTGCTATTCTTCAATGTGGTTTAGGTTAATGAATGACACCATTAATGAATACTATTTTTATTGTTTGATGTTAATCATATTATTTTTTTAATCCATACGCAGACTCTTTGAAGGATAACATTCATACACGGGGTAACGCTACCATGATGGTTCTTGACACTGCTATGTCAAAGGCCCTTAAGCAGGCGTCTGATCGTGTTAACCAGAGAAAGTATATACGTTTGAATATTACATCTAAATTTAATATATGTTATTGTATGTTAATGGAATGTTATTTTTGCGGTTGTAGGATCAGAAGGGCGACAGCTGCTGGCAAGTCAAAGGACTAGTAATTATGTGGAGTATCGGACTGTCATTTAATTGTTTAATTACTTAGTTTTAAATGCTAATTATTTGTGAAAAACCGAAAATAAAACCAATTTAAAAAGGAATTTGTCGAGTTATGTTGTCGTTATGTAGCTTCGTAGTGGTTTAGAATGTAGATATTGGTTTCATTCAGAATAAGCTACATAGTAGCTATGTCTTTTCTAATATCTCCCAAAAATCGTTCCGACATCGCTATCTGGTAGTTGAAACGTGGCGGAAGTTTAGCCTATGAGTCACCAACGAGTCTGCTGCGACTCTTTGCGATGTATGAGTGCGATCTTGTTGCTCGATGTCGAGGAGATGTGTGCGATGTTTGCCTGCTGGGCAATCTCAAATACACAGTATCTTCCAAGTCCACCATTCATAGAAGCAGGAAAATCTTTTACAGACCTCTTAAGCAAAGTAAACCCATTTCCTAAAGCTCATCAAACTTAATAGCTAAATCGACCCGCATTTCTATTAACAACTCTGTGGTACTCTGGCTAAAACACTTAAGGATTGATCAACAAAATGGCATCGGTAAGATTGGCCGTCAACACTTGAAGATAATTAATGTATGCGTCCTTACTCATTGTAAATTGCACACCAAATCTAATCGGCAAATGACATTGACTCTTCCATTTTACGAAATACCAGTATTTTTGATGTCGTCTGTTGAATGTGTGATGCAAAGCTCTTTTATGTTCAACAAATCGTTGGCTACTTTCACATATTTCCGCTAATTGTGGTACAGTAGAGAGATTTCCTGCAGAACAAAATATCACACAGAGTATTGCGACAAATGTTATGTAAACTCGCAATATATTCCAGCATTTTAACACCAACCAATACATTGAAACTATAATAACTTGAACAACTGTAATAAGTAAAACTACAACATAACACATAAAATAGTCGCTAGTTTTTTAAAATTACCCTAAGCAATAAAAGTAATTTACGTTCGGATATATTGCCATCCTGAGCAAGTTTCCTAAAACAGGTTACTACGGTAACTGATAAACTTACAAAAATAAATAAAATTAGGGAAAGGTATCGTAGAAATTCAAAAACATAAATTATACCTAAGAAATGTCGAATTAAGTGAATTACAATAATAGGGAATAACCTCCTTTCGTTAGGCGAAGGCAGGAACAATTCGAAGATGTAGTAATAAGGATCCAAATTTATTAATATTATGACGATTGGAAGAAATAAGAGAACTGCCGACATTGCTAGGTTTACACCAATTATAAATATGCCAATCCAGTCTCTTGACTTCGATTTCGAAACCCTGTAATCTGTAAATGTTATATAAATTATTTATTCAAATCGAATTTTAGACTAATTTTTAAACAATTTTTAAAGGGGTTAAAATAAAACTCGCATTTTCTTTCAATTTCGAATAACTGATTCAACAATGCTTCAATTTCAGTGGATTTGTATATAAACCAGATACGATACACATTGAACAAAACCACACGATCCAAAAAGTACACAAAATATAATTGCGACAACATTGATTTGAGTTATTGGTCGATATAATTTTAAAAGCAATGCGAACACACAGGAGTGTAATCCAATTATGGCTGTAAACACTATCAAAGAAATGAACAATGGAATATATTTTAGTTGGTAAACGTTGTCTACTTTTAAGGAAATTGTGTTTTGTTTGATTTGAATATCTAATGGATATGCGTATAAGTGATGGAATATAATTTTGTGTAGTTTTAGAGCATTTGTTACGAATGGAGTGGCTATGGTGTCTCTTCCCATTTTAAAATGTAGAATCTGTAACTTCGGCAGTTGTTTGGTCTAACGATTAACAGACTGGTCAAATAAGTTCCAACTGTGTTATAGGAAGTTACAGAACTATTTGAATACATGGCCTAATCTTTGTCTGGCCTGACTTGCGGCTTGACCTACATTCAGCTTGAATTATTATTTTCATACGAAATGGATAAAAAGTCGTCTGCTGGGCTGAACTTTAGGTACTCGTGTAGGCACGTAACCAACAACCGAAAGACGTTTATTATTAATTCACTACTTTTAAAATTGTTTTATTCCTTTGAAATAATATGAAAAATAAAATAGATTAAAGGAAGCTATTAAAACCTTTCAGTTATTTTATACTGCTAACAATGCAAATCATGGATAGATACAACGTAAGTCTGCTAATTATTATATTACTGGACCGCTTTTGCATGCTTATTACTAAAACTATGATAAATTTTATACCTTAAATATATGTACCTTGCTGTTATTTACAATTTGTATTGATGGACTGCTAATATCATCCATGGTTTACATAAATATTTTATATGCTTTATGGAGATTAGTACTTAAGTACCAACTCGTCCATTGGTCTTTGTGCAAAATTGTTTTGTATGTTCGAAGTTAAATTTGGCTGCGGTTAAACAAAGGGCCATATTACTATCTAAATGGGAGACGGCACAAGCTGGACCCTGATGAGTCACATATCATTCGAAAGCTCTAGTTGAGTAGAGTAAAAGTGTTGCTGGGCACAAGTCCCTATTTCACTTGCTAAAGGCAGTTTTTGAGCCTTGAAGTTGGCTTAATGTGCTTTACCTTGTAAACTGAAATGCATATGAAAACGTCTTAAATTGTGGTATATCTTTTGAAAAATAATCAATTAATGTAAAATGACATTTAAATGACAAGTTAGTACTGAATCCGTTATGTGAATAAAAAAACTTCACTAAAAAACTTTCAATTCAAGACTCAAGTTTTAATGCAAGAATATTCCCTTAAGAAGCCAGTATCGCTTGTTAACAAGTAGACCTAGTTTTTCAGTGCAATGCATAAGCATAACTCAACTACATTGTAATAACACGATTATAAGATTTATATCTAGAAGATTGATTTTATGTATAAGGAATTTCATGGCGATCATGTTTGCACGAGAGGATGTTCGCGATTTATTTTTATGGAGTTTGGAGCTGGGTGGTTTTATTTCAAGAAATAATTGTAAATTAAAGAATTTCAAAGTCGATTTCAAAAAACTTCAAGACGATCAAAATGGTGTTCGAAAAATGTTTTTCTTGCACCAAAAATATCACCGGAAAGGTTTATAATCTTACAAGTGGAACACAGCTCTACAATTCATTTCACAGAATAAATTCCGCTGTTTTGCCATTTTTTGGAAGTCGTCCTATTTGCAATACATGCTACAAAAAATATCACCAAACCCATGAATCCCCATCCAATGTTATGCAGGTTCATCCACAAGTGCAAGAACCAATTGCACACTGTTCAAGAAATCCACCAACAATAAATCCTGTGGTTAATTATCATCAAGTTTCACAGCAAACACGCGATATCAATCGAGAAATGCAAAATCAGAACCAGCAAAATGACCAAAATGCAGTTCCCTTAAACCAAGCTGCTCAAAATGTTCTAGCAGTTCCATACTCAGAAAGATGTTGTTGTGTTTGTGGTGAAAATGGAAGATTGACAATAACCAATCAATTAAGAAATCAAGCTTGGCATTTCGGGAAAATCTTCATTCCATTTAAAAACCGGTATTGTGGACATCATTTGGAAGAAAATGGAAGACTAAATAATCAATCCATGGATTTGTTACGACAACGGTCCTTTCTTCGCCCCATATCTAACACTGAACTTGTAGAATATCTTGGAAATGTGCTGTCGATGACATATACTGCAAGTATCGAAATGAAGGCACATTTACTTTGGATGTTTTGAAATCTGATGAGGATTGTCATTGCTTAACTGGACTTCACCTTCAACACTTTCATCATTTTTGTAACAGCTTTGAGATTCCTGGTTATAGTGACGAAAGAAAAAAGAAAGCAGCAGCTCTATTATTAGCGAAGCTACGAATGGACAACAGCCAAAATCAACTTGGACGACTCTTCGGCTTATCCCAGCCTACTGTTTCAATATATATTGATCATGCCGCTGAAGCAGCAAATCAACAATTTGTACCACGATATCTCGGCTACAATCATATTACCCGTCAACAATACATGGGCCACATGAATACTATGGTCAGAGTTCTTCATAACGTGATGCCAAATGCAGTTACAACTGTGATAGACGGAACGTATTTTGAAATTGAGAAATCCAGCAATTTTCTACTGCAAAAAGCAAGCTCGTGTCTGCCGAAACATTACAACCTTGTTAAAGTTATGGTGATTTCCGCTCCAGATGGGTATATTTTAGATGTGTTTGGAACCACAGCTAGTGACTTTCATCACAACGATGCAGCGATTTTCAATTCAATGATAGGAACTGTGGACGGATTTACTGATTTTTTTCAACCTGGTGATTTTTTAATAGTAGATAGGGGTTTTCGTGAGTGTTGACTTTTGTGAGGCACTTGGTTATCATGTTAAAATGCCAACATTGCTTGGTGGTCGTTCTCAATTTCCACTAGAAGAAGCCTACTATAATCGCCTAGTTACCAAAGTAAGGTGGACTGTCGAGGCCATCAACGGGAGAATTAAACGTGTTTTTAAGTTTTTTGCTAACCAAATATGCAACAAATACTTGAAAAACTTACCAGCATTTATTCGCATTTCCTGTGCATTACTAAATGCTTATTTTCCACCAATTTATCCTGACAATCCTATTCAACTTGAAATAGCTAATTATATGCTGCAGCGTTGCCAAGAAGCTGACACGTTTTACCAAACGTTGTTTGCTCTCGGACTTGTGACTTCAAATGCCAATTGGAGAAGAATAGGTATAACCGATATTAATCAATTTCCCAGGCTGACAGAGCAAGATCTTACTGACATAACGGCAGGAGTTTACCAAATCAGGGAAGTGCCAAGCTATACATCGTTACATTTAAATAAGGTTTACGGAAGAAATGAACCTGTGGAGACGTTTGAAATCTATCACCATTTGGAGTTCAGCCATTTACTACTTGCGAAGATGGAGAGTCGTCATGTTTCAACCAAAACTCATAAGGCATTTGTTGCGTACATGCCTGGCACAGACGGACCAAATGGCATATATGGTTACTACTGTACTTGTCAAGTTGGGATGAGACAAGTCGGAATGTGCAGCCATCTTGCAGCAGTTATTTGGTTGCTAGGATACGCATACCCAAACAACGCGGTTAACAATCCAGCTGCAGATCTTGCTGAATATGTCATGAACTTACGGGTTTAGTTTTTCGTAGTTGTATTTAGTTATATAGTTAGTATTATATTCATATATTAAAAAATATCCAAACGTTTACTTAAACTCAATTTTGACCGTATTTTAATTTTAAGTTAAAACTAATATATTATTTTGTCAAAACCGTTTACTGGAATAAAAATACAAAAGTTTTTGTAGCATATACGATTTAACTTATTAACTTTTTTCAAATCAGTACACTCATATATTTAAAACAATAGTAAAATGGTTCAAACATGGGTTAAGTAGAATAAAAAACTTCATTTACAATCATTCCATATAACTCGATCCTATTTTCAAAAGAAATACCACAATTAAAGACGTTTTCATGTGTATTTCAATTTACAAGGTAAAGCGCATTAAGCCAACTTCAAGGCTCAAAAACTGCCTTTAGCAAGTGAAATCGGGACTTGTGCCCAGCAACACTTTTACTCTACTCAACTAGAGCTTTCGAATGATATATGACTCATTAGGGTCCGGCTTGGGCCGTCTTCCATTTAAATAGTAATATGGCCCTTTAGCCCACGGTAGATTTTTTTTATTTTTTCACCATATTATGCAGAAAGTATTGGACTTTCAGAATATGAATTCAAATATTTTCCATTTTCTAAAAAATGCATGAAAAAGTCCAA
>JAQFZG010004690.1:0-11387 GCA_034695465.1 Entomobrya nicoleti
CAATCATTACCTAATTGTGATTAACTCTGTCGAAAAAAACATTTCGTTTGTTTGCATCTCATTTGGAAAAGAGCCGAATGATCAGGTTCAAATCAACTTTCGTATAGTCTCCCCAGTAGATAAAGTAAGCATACATTATCAACTATATAAATTTTATAAAAGCATTACAATTATTGGAATCGGTACCTTATCGTTCGCAGTTTTCAATCATCTTAGCTTTAAATGTTCTACTTGATTTTTACTAATTTAGGTACCTGTTCTGGAATGGACGACAAAACCTATTGCACAAGCAGATAGTCCCGTAATTTTACGATCACCTCCATTCCAGTTTCCTATATCCATTTTGTCCAACATTTTCCGTGAGCAAGATTTAACGATTTATGTCAACATTACGGACTCTAATGTAAACAATGTCAATGGCAGAAGATCCATCCTAACCCTAGACTACATTCCCTATACCATTTTACCCCTTTGGGGCAATTGTTAGCCTAACATATCCATGAATTCGTGTCTACATTCTATTCAACTTTTTGAAGGGTTTGGAAAAAAAAGTCCTTGGGACATGTTTACATAAGCTAAATTACATTTTTGGCCAAGTAATGAATTATAGAAGTAAAGAATGTATTATTACACAATGTAAGTTCAAAATTATGTAACAACTATGATAATTGATAAACTTGCTATTTTTTAAATTTGCAGCTGATAGATATTCACTAATTGTATTTTCACTTTAATATCGCTCACTTGCTCAAAATTTTAGATTCAGATATTAAATATATTTGATTTATATTGAACTTCATTGAAATATGTTCCGTTTTTGTCAATTTACATATGATATATGTATATAGCATTATAAAACCAATTTAGCAGTGAAAACAGGAGTTTATGATAACCAAATCAATGGAGATTTCAATCTGTCATTTTTTTCTTTTTCCCTTGTTATATCCCACGATAAAAAATGATAACCTGTATGATTTATGTGCATAAACATTACGCTACCTTGATATATCAACATATAATATTCACGTGATTGTGGCTCGGTGGATTTTGCACGACGAAGGTTATCACATCTCAAAAATAAATGTAAATACGTTCCACATTTTGATAAGCTAAGGGTTATCACAGAAATTCATCGGTAAATTCAGCAATGTATATTAACTCTGAAGACCTGTATGAAAGTAACCTCTATAGTGTACAGATTCATATTGCGAAGCCAACTAAAAATTTCATTCAATTTTTAATTTTTTTACTACAATGGACGGAGAATTCCCAGAACAGTTCAAATGTCCAATTTGCTTTAAAATTCCTGAAAATGAAATTTACCAGTGTCAAAATGGACATACCATTTGCAATATTTGCATTGAAAAATTATCCCTCTGTCCCCTGTGTAGAGTTAGTTTGGGAAGTTTACGAATTCGAAGTCGATCACTGGAGGAAATTCTTGATATGCTGAAATTCAATTGTTCCTATAAACGTGAGGGATGTACACTTAAACTTTCTCGGAGGGACATATCGAACCATTCTGAAAATTGCTCATTTGGGTAAACGTTTTACATTATTTACCCTCACTCATTAGTAATATATACACTTTTAATGTTTTTATTATATTTATATATTTTTAGAGGAGTGTGGATACCTTTATGCAAGTACTTAGGATACACCTGCAGCTACGAAGTCAACACAAGAAGGCTACAGGAATCCTTGTATCATTTTGCACAACATCAATTTATTACTACAAATGAGAACTTCTTAAGCGTCCAAATAACGAACGTTAAGTATATAGACAAAAGAATGAGATGCCTTTGGAAGCCCATTATAAATAATACGTTTAACAACCATTATATATTGGTTACCGGGACATACGAGTCCAACATATCTTTCATGTGTATTTCTCTTGGAGAAACTCCAAATGATATGGTTGCAGCTAAATTTCGTGTGGTACCCAGTAAGGAAAATGTAAGTATATATCTAAAGGAACACAAAATATTGCTCTATACATAACGTAATGTAATGCATCTCTGATGACTTATGTAGCTACCCGTCCTCTTGAGTGGACCACTAAACCGATTTCACTTGAAAAAAGTGAAGAAGTTCTGAAGGCGCCTCCGTGCCAGTGTTCTTTGGAGTTAATAACGGAAAATTATCTTGTACAAAACGACTTGTCGATTCAGGTCAGCTTGTGCAAAAATACCTCCAAGATTGCAAGACAAGAAAAAGCGTTCTTGGTGCTAGATTCATTTGCAGTGCTGCAGGATGTCCGTAAACCTCAGTTATTACGGTCGTCCATGCAAGAACCCAAGTTCTCTTTTGGAGGCATAGTTGCTACAATACAAAGTCGTTTTGTTAAAACCTGTCGTTCGATTTATAACTTTTTGATTAATAAGAAGGATTTGGCAGTTGTGATTTCTAAAAATGCGATCGTTTTAGGGCTACTGTCTTTATTTATGTATTTGCTTTCCTTCGTAATAATGATACTCCAGAAGCCTTCCTAAAGAGATGCCAGTTTTTAACTTTTACTACAAAGCATACACTATTCACTTTAAAGCATTACTATTTTATAAGGGTATTTTTTCGATTTTATAAAAAATTTACTGTGAAATAATTAAATGTACTAGATTTAGTAAACCTATCATTTTCTTAACCACTTAGGTTATTAATTAAGTTCACGTCAACATTACTGTAGTATCACTGTTAAATATTAGATGGATCATTTAAATGTAAACATTTTAAGAGAAAAATGTTGTTCAATTTTTTTAAATTACAAAACGGCCAGATACTTATAATTTAACACCTTCTGATAGAGATATGTTCATTATAGATGATACCCGCATACTGTCCCTAGAATTAATATTTAGTTATTATAAAAATTATTAATGGTAAAATTTTGATAAATTTTCTTTTAAAATTGATGAACTATCAATAATTTCTGTCTTTATGCTATTTACTCTCTAAAGTTTACGTACGACGTAGATAATAAAGTGCATTCATTCACTGATAGTCAGTGTCAGTGGCCGAGTTTAACAGTGTGTCAAGTTTCTTTTACTATAATATATTTATGTCTATCACTCAATTCATTAAAAGACATTCATCATACACGAGCAACAATTTCAAGATAGACAAGTATGCTGATGCTCAGCTGTCGCAGTCGGGCTGACGACAAATTTCGTTTAACAGACGACAAGATTAAAACGTGAAAACCTCATCAGTATTTACTATTCATATCCACAAACTTTAAAAATGAAATAAAAATGTTTGACGTCATGTGTTATCATTTAACTGCAATACGCCTGATACGATTCAGAAAAGCATGAGTTTAAGTTTCTTGAGAAAAAATACTGCTTATACGTGTATAAAGTCAAAGTGCTAACCTCATACTCCCTAAAAGATCCTAAACGTTTAACCATTATTTCATGGAAAATCATTTGCTACATTACATACACAGTACGTAAGCTATTACGTCTTGGTCGAAGACCTATGATACATGAAAACCAACGCTATACGATTTCCAAGTAAATTGAATTGAATATTTTGAAGACTGGAATATAAACGTCTTAAGTGCAAACCAAAGCATTTCTTGGCTCTCTGTCATTAACTTCACATCTCCAATCTTTCTTTAAAAGTTCATCTCCTTTTTAGGTATTCTTCGTAAAATTAGGAAAAAAATTGTATTCAAACGACTGCAAACAAGAGTCGTAATTTAATTATACCACTTCTTCTACACATTCCAATTTGTTGCGTAAATATCTGCTAAACTGCGGCAGCAATTTATGCTATGTATAAAAAATGGCTTTATGTATATATCTGAGCCCTTTGAAATATAACTCTAAGTGCAATTAGCGGGGTCAACATGAATGGCACTAGTAATACAGCTACTGCACATTTGCAAAACAACTCGTTTTTTGAACCTTTTGAGCTGTCAAATGTTTGCTTGTAGGAAACATGGTCGATGTGATACAATGATGACTCGAGAAAGTCGAATAGTCGAAGATTTAGAATAAATAACTTAATCAATCAATTTCGAAATAACATTTTACGACTAATTAAAGAGCTAATTCTTCAAGCCAAAAGGTTAAAAATCAGTTAAATTTCTGGAACTAGACTAACCGGTATTTACAAAATAAATTGTCTAATGTGTTTAAATTTTAAACATATTTTAGGCTTTACTTTTTAAATAAATTGTCAACTTTTACGGTTAGTTCATTTCAGAAGTAGTGCATTCAAGCTTTGCATGAATTTAAAAGTGTTTTTATTAGTATATTTCTTATTTTTAGGCCTTCGTGGTATTTTAATTATTTATTAAGAATTCAGTGATTAAAAATATTTTACTTCAAATATAAAGTGCTTTAAGTTGGGCAATGTTAGAAATAGTTTACTGTTTACCGTTTTACTTCAGCAACACTTCAGAAATCAAGTGTTTTGCTCTAAAGTATATTGATCGTTATCTAGAAGAACCTTTGTGCTACATTTTAAATACCAACAGATAGAAAGCTTTTAATTATTTTTCTCTCTTCGTTTGCCAAGCAGAAACGAATAGTATAAAAGCTAACCTAACTTTTCTCGTCCAAACAAAATTTAGAGAGGGATCAGCAATTCCGAATATACATGCCTTTTTACTTTAGTAAAGTATTTAATGGTTAAGCTAAGCTGGAGTCTCTAAAAATATTATATTTCAAAAATACCCTAAATTTGGACACTTACGTATCTTAAAGTGTGGGTAAATAGTTTAGTATTTTTGTCTGAAATTTGGCATATGTTGATTTATTTTATCTACGATTTAGGTTATATAAACTCAAATGTAAAAAACCTTGATGGTTTTTAGCCAATTATTTCGCAATGTGCACCAAAGCTATGGACACCATTTAAGCCTTTTAGCTTTAATATTTTAATAAGTATCCAGGAGAAGCTTATGTATGTTAAATTATCCCTTCAAAAGTTTTATAATAAACTCGTAGAAGCATACTTGTTAATTTAGTATTGACGACCCGTTTTTTGGACTGCTCTCTTATTATTTAAGTAGCTAGCTATACCGTTTGCATTCTCAAAAGCAATATAGAAGTTTTGTAGCTGGGAGAAAAAATGGGATTATACCTCGGGACTAATGTGCGGTTTTATGCATGGGCCTGCTAGCAAATTGGTTTTGCGTCATCAAAAATGATAGGTAGAATACCAATCCAAAATAATTGAAAGCCAAGCGTCTTATGTTTGTAATGATAGAGCAATATAACGGCAATGTATTGAATATTTTAAAAGATATACCTTTCTCGATAATATAATCCTTGATTTAATATATTCCAAAAGAAAATCCATTTTTTACTTTTAAAAGCTTTGCTTTTAAGAATACCAATATATATCGAGTGGCATATCTGATATTGCTGACAATATTAAAAAACTAATCAATTAGTGACAGGATTAGTGGTCAAAAACCACTCTTATTGTATCTAATTCGAGACACATTAGATAAAAAATAAAGCTTAAGATGTAGGCTATATAAGTCAACAGTTTGATAAATAAATACTTAAGTGAGTAGCCAATCTAAAATATGATAAATCAAACAAAATTTATTTCTAGAGAGACATAAGCTGCCTTGGTACACTTAGGCCCGTATACACAACGATAAAAACAGCGTAAAAACCTGAGACGAAGCTCAAGCTCGTGTCAATTGACATACACAATTAAAAATAACATTCATTTTTTGATCCGTGGTCACGGATAATTTTGATCTCAGATCAAGATTTACTTCCATATACACAACAGACCAAATTTCCAAATTGATCCTTGAACGGAGATCAAACTGCCGATTTTTTCAAACCTACTCAGCAGTAGGATTGAACTCGGATCACCAACGTATTTTGAAAATGTACTGATGTTATTTGAATATTGCCCAGCAACACAAATCCAGCTAAAAATGTTTTGATCTCGGATTGAAGAAGCCGAGCTTCAAAATTTTATTATGTATATCATTTGGAGCCTGATCTTGGTCATCGAGATCAATTTTGACTTGAATTCAAACCTCGATTCAGATTTAAGTGATAGTATTATGTATACGGGCCTCAAAGGCCCATTTTGGTGCTCTTAACAACAAAAATATCCAACGCAGTTGACTTAGTAAAGTTAAATACGTTTAAGTTTTTGAGCATTTCCAAAAGAAAAAAATGTTGTTTAGGAGAAGATTGATAAAGTTGTTTGTCTTAAATCTTCAACTATTCAACTTCATTGGATCGTATTTGTACAACATTGATCCGGTTTCTTACAAGCTGACATTCAACAGCTCACAAAAATTCCGAAATGCGTTGTTACGTAAATGCACAGTAGCTGTCGCACTATTATCAACATCGTTGATTCAGTTAATAGTATTCCGAGGAATATTTCAAAAGGTTCATCTATACGAGGGCATGTTTTACATCTCCGTACTTTACTTATGTTTGGGAATACTTATTGTATACTTTTGTAGAAGTGCACAAGTTCTCCAACTTTTTAATTCATTAGTGCATTTGGAGCAGCAACTTATTTCTCGTAAGAAACTTTTCAAACGCCAGCTTTTATACTCCAGCATTTTGAACAATTGAACATTAAATCTTACATATCTGAACATGTGCTTGTCTACTGATAGTATGGTCATGGAGAAATTTGTTGGAAAATGATTTCTTTGTATGGAGTCAATTCTTTTTTCTATTTGCTTTTTGTCTGCAAAATTACTTGGAAAACCTTTTAGTTGAGACACAAACTAGAAGATCTAGGTGTAGTATTCTTGATAGAATTCGGGTATACAAAACCTTTCAACTGATGATGAGCTTATTTAATGGACTTAATCAGGATTCGTATATATTCATACTGATTATAATTATAGGAGTTGCATTTGTGGTTTCGTTGTTTGCCTTAATAACTGTACTAGACACAATGTCTATACCTCAATTTATCATAATGGGATCTTCGATATTTGAAGTTGTTTTAATGATAACAATTGGGTTTGGTACATTTGGAAAAATTTACGATGGGTCTGTTCAAACAATTGAAGCTTTTCGTGCAGAAGCTTCTATCTTGAAGACGAGAAATGAAAGAAAGCTTTTCACTAAACTAGTTCGTTCGCTTGGCCCACTAAAGGTAATGATTGGCTCGGTTAATTTTGTCGATAGAGTTACGCCAATAACACTATACAATTTTTTCATTGGTTTGGTAGTTAATTTACTATTGGTTAAGTAACTTTCAATATAACAACCGACTTGGTTTGAGGTTGCCCTCTAATCATTATAGTTTTACGTTTAGGCAGACAAGTTTGCTTCCTTTTTTCTATTTAGTTCTGTTAAGTACGCGTATTTATATTAACATAGCTTTATTTCTAGCGAATCGGAGAGCTAGACCAAATTTGAGCTCAAGACAGAAATAGCATTTAACTATTTGGCCAATTGCCTACATAAACATACATAGCATAATATTTCACACATTCATAATGGGATAATATTTTTACTTAAGTATTTGCTTTCCTTAGTAATAAAAATAAATCATAAGCTTTCCAAAAAAGAAGTCAATTTTAACTTTTACTGAAAAATATCCATTATTAAACCCAATAAATAAATAGTAAAGAATCAGATTTTTTATAGTCATAATAATTTTTATTATTATTATTAATTTCACTTTCAAGTTAATAAATATGCTGAATTTAGTAAACAAATCATTTCTCTAAACAATTAGGTAATTACTTAGGCTCATTTTCAAATTGGTGTAGTATCACTGGTGAATATTAGAAAAATCATGTGTATATGTATGTTTTAAAATTAAAATGGTAATCAATTCGAATTTATTTTAAAGCTGCAAGATAATTGTAAATTACCACCTAAATATAAAAATATGGTCATTTTACATTGTACAAAATGCACTAAGAAATATATGGTCAAAATAAAATTTATAAAACCTTACACATTTCTAGTTTTCCTCTTGAACTTGTTAAACCATCAAGAATTTCTGGCAATATGCTGTTTACTCGGTACAGTTGTCGAAGAAGAGAATAAAGCGCTTAAATTTGATGAATGATAGTCAGTTTCAACGATCGAGGTGAACATAGTGTCAAGTTTTTTTTCTTTTTAATCCATTTTGATGTCTATCAATTCATTCATTAAAAGTAATAAACCATGCACGAGTAACAAGTTCAAGATAGACAACCATGCTGGTGCTCAGCTCTCACAGTCTCACAGATTTCATGTTTTAAACGACAGAATTAAAACGTCTCAGATTTATTCGCTCGCAGTCGCTGTACAATACATTGTGAATGAAATATAAAAGTTTGACGTAATTTGTGCTCACTTCACTTGCACGCCGCATGACACGATTCAGAAGAGCAGTCAATTTTTATGAGAAAAATCACTACTGATCTAAAGATGAAACGATGTTATGATACGCTGTACAAGATCCAAAAAGTTTAATCATTACTTCATGGAATATCGTTTGCTACATTACATAGTACGTAAGGTCTTAGTCGAAGACCAATGATACATGAAAACTAACGCTAAGAGATTTCCAAGTAAATTTAATTAAATATTTTGAGGATTGGAATAAAAGTGGAATGAAAGAGGCAAACCAGATCAGTTCTTGGCTCTCTGTCTTTAACTTCACATCAAACATTCTCGAAAATTTCATCTCTTTTTGGGCATTTCTCGTAAAGTTTCATTCTTCGGGTTATTTGGTGGTTGGTTATATGCCTAAACACTGTATCCAGGAGATTGTGATTTAACATTATAAGTTGACTAGATCTTCCAAATTACTAATTTCTTTTGGTGGTTTTTTTTTTAAATTCAAACGACTGCAAAGAAGAGTTGTAATTTAATTAGACCACTTCTTGGACACATTCGAATTTGTTGCGTAAAATATTGCTGAACTGAGGCTCACTTATTAAAGAAATGGACAATCTAAAGGGGACATCCTCATCCCAAGGCATGGCTTTCTTCGACTTGGTTAGTTTGATGTACAGTTTTTCCATACTTTTGTTTGATTACGAAAATAATAGTCTTTAATAAATATTTTTTTATTTAAAATTTAAACCAGGTTTTTACAAGTATTGCGCTTTTGTGGACGATTCTTCCTCAGATACTCGATTTTGGGACTTCGTCAACTTTTTTATCTCTACAGCAACAAAACGGCGACTTAAAAAATGGTTAGCGTCTAATCAGCACTACAGTGCATTATACTTCCTAAATCTAATTTAGAGTGAACGTATTCTAATTAATTTACTCTGACAGTAAGGCAAACTATATGGAAACTTTATTTTTGCAGCTGGTGCTTTCATTTATTTTGTGGCAATCGTACTTGTTCCTGTTATCCTAGCCATCAATTTGTGGGCCGCCATGATGCTACTGAAAGCTACTAAACAGGTAAATAGATACATAGATGCAGATTAATATTATGTTTCTATAAAAACCAGTCATGATAAATCATGAAGAAAATACGTAGATGAACGAAAAGAGTAATAGTAATGACCCCCGCCTTACTCCCTCTTGACCTCATGCTGACCCCCTCGATTCATCCACGTAATAAGTTATTTATCAAATTGTTTTACAAACTGTTAATCATTTATATTGTTTCAGGGAGGTGATCAAATGGATGCTGTTAGACGAGCTCGAATCTACCGAAACATCAACATTGCTTTGTACGTTCTTTCTATTTTGTGTATGTTTTACCTAGGTGGCACCGTCAAAATTATTGTTGGTATAGTCTTTCGTGGAATTCTCATTTACGTTATATACGACTTTGTCCAGGAATTAGATCAATTGATTTGTATTCAAGGTTTGTGTAAACTGGATAACGTTTAGATCAAAACTTAACAAATGACAAACAGTATGGCCAGATCATCAACTTGAATAATTTATTCAAATATCACAATTTAAATATATATATATATATAACACATGTTCAAAGAAACTAAAAAAGTACATGACAAATAGCATGGAGCTTTTCTAACGATATCCTTCCAGTGAATTCAAATATTTACTTAATAAATTCGTTTACAATTAAACAAATATTATATAATAAAAATATGTAAATGAAAATTGTACGGGTTTCACGGATGTTAGAATTTAGTAAATTTATTCAACAAAAATACTCGGGATTTGTTTGTGTCGTCCAGATTGTTTGGTACTGATAATTACCATTAACAACATATTTACATATGTTGTGTGTTCCTAATAAATTCCTCTCCATAAAAAATACATACTGTATTGAAGACTTTGGTAATTTATTGTGTAAATTATTTATTTTTGAATACAATACCAATTATGCATAAATCCCATTAAAGAAGACAATCCATATTTTTCACAAAAGCAATTTAATAACACCAATACACATCAGTCTAGGCCCAAGTGTCTTTATGGGCACTTTCAGGAAAAAATAATGTAATTCCATCTCGAATTTAGTTTGGGCGTAGACTGCACATACATACATGATATCAAGTACCATTTAATTTCCTTATTTCATAAACTTCACTCAAATAATGATATCAGAGTGCCAAGTTTTCTGGTTTGAATATATTTTGTTGTCTATCAATTCATTAATTAAAAGTGTAATAAACCATACACTAGCTACAACGTCAAGATTGACAACTATGCTGGTGCTCAGACCTCACAGTCAGGCTGACGACAAATGTCATTTTAAAAGCAACAAGATTAATATGTGTACGACTAATACACTAGATGTATTTACTATGTATATCCATATACTTTGAGAATGAGATATAAAAGTTTGACGTCATTTCTTTTCATTTCACTGCGCTACGCTTGATACGACTCAGAAGAGCATTCAATTTTCATGAGAAAAATTACTACTGATCTAATGATAAGATCCTTTTGTCGTTTATCGATATTCCCTTTAATATCGCGTACTTTGGATGCAGAGTAAAGCCAAATTTAAAAAAATGAAGTACACTAAAGCCCAAGTTTCAAGCAAGCTTGTAATAAATAAAATAATTAGCTGATCTAAGTCTATGTTATATTGGTTCTCGGTTCTCAGGACAAATAGTAGTATCTACTCGCTTAAGTTTATGCACACTGTATTGGATTCTGACATAAACTTAATCGGAATAGGTTTGGTTTAAAAAATGAATATATGTAACATTTAAACATTTACAGCAGGAGATTGATCAAATCAAGTAGAGTGATATCCAAAGTGCATTTACGGTTGTTATGGATATTTGATCACAAGATGCATGTCTAGAAGTAGCGCAAGCAGAGCTGTTTTTCGAAAATAAACAAAAAAGTTCGTGAAGTACCTTTGGGTCCCCTAATTATATTTCAAAGTTCGTATTCAAAAATTATGAATTTCTATGTTGTACATAGCACAATATTGATAAATGCTCATCCACATAAAACTTGGCATGAAATGTAACAACGAGCACTGATTCATAA
>JAQFZG010004691.1:0-11385 GCA_034695465.1 Entomobrya nicoleti
TCTTCTTTTTTCGCATGGCATGTAGTAATTTTATAAAATGTAGGTTTTCCATTTTAAGTGCTTGCTCTATTTCTTAAGCGTGGGAAATGGGGGAATAGCTTGGACGAACATTTTCGCAATTCTATTCTCAAACTGAAAGTGATTTACAGGAAATGATTGGTTTGGCTATGCTGTTAAAAGATCATAGTAGTTACAATACTTATAATGTGCAAAAATCGGCATTCTTATTATATGCATGTGCCTTGATTGATGTTTTCTCACGCACTCGTTTCGTTTACTCGTTCATGACTATGATTCATTAATAATTAATTAGGCACCCATAAGCATATAATTTCAAGTTACATATAATAACAAGAACCCCGGCTTTTACATGACGAATAATATTTAGTTTAAGAAAGACGTAGCCGTAAATTATAAAATCATGATATAAGCCAATCGTTGATAGTGGTGTCAAATTACTATGTCGTCTTTAGTCCAGTCCAAGTGATCATACATCAGCATACTACATATTTTTATTGCGTTGCGTATTGCGTGCTGGAATTCTCAATCTCAAACAAAAATGAAAGTATCCAGTATCCAGTCCCGCAGCTTATCGTCGTCGTCAGCAGACAGGCAAGTGCAACTTCATTCATCATGTGCTGTACATGTGGTATAAAAAATAGACAAAAAAGTTGAAGTTGTGAAGACATGAAGACAACACGATGCACGGTTACATAACCTCAACATTTTAATGACAGCTCTGCATAACATAATAGAGTATGCCTACTACTTTTTTATTGCACATTCTTTTTGTTCACTAGTACTATTACATATCAATCCATTCAGCTTTCAAGGCTGAAGGTCTTTTTGTGTCTTGTGTAAAGAATTGAATTGTGGTGTGGTTCGTAGACCCAGAGAAACGAACGTGTTTTTATTTTTTATACAAGTAATATTTTGAAACTGGAAGTGGAAGGGTTGTTTATTTAGTTCATTTGTGACGATAGGTAATAGGGAGTACAAGTACAAGTATTTCATTTTGCATCAATTCTTCAAAAAAGAAAAGTATTCAAGAAAGACAGACATGCTTCGGCCATCGCATCGGCCAGCCAGACAAAACTAACATTCATTCATACAACATTGCATAGGGAACACCATACCTTTAGGGAATACCAGACAAACATTAAAACTCAGTTATTTCATCATCCTTAAAGGAAGGAGAGTCATACGATTGTGAGAAGTTTTATGTTATCTAGTTTGGTTATCCTTCTTGTAGTTACTTTTTAACTCCAAATAAAATATGAAAGGACATGCCATATAACACATCATCGCTGTTAACGATACTTTTTACTACGATAAAACGATGTGCTGTGGTGTGTACGAGTTACGATATGCGATATTGTGTTCTACTCCTCAATAAAGTGCACATTTGACGGAAAATAACTATTAACGTATTGGGTAATTATTTCCATTTAATGAATTCATTGATCTCTCATTTGCTGTTCGTTTGAATGCATAGTTGTTTGAATCTCAGTTTCTCAAACTCTCAGTTTATCCATTCCATTTCATATATGATATGGGATTATGGGATATTCCATTTAAACAAACGCAAAGTACAACATACAAAGTTTTTGATCTGTTGACTACTTAC
This sequence comes from Entomobrya nicoleti, assembly GCA_034695465.1. Classification (NCBI taxonomy): domain Eukaryota; kingdom Metazoa; phylum Arthropoda; class Collembola; order Entomobryomorpha; family Entomobryidae; genus Entomobrya; species Entomobrya nicoleti. Next base: position 1,628 of record JAQFZG010004691.1, read on the forward strand.
AACTTGCAGACAATGGACATAACTTGTTTAATTTGAAGAAACTATTTAGCTGGCTTAAATCCCAGAGGAAAGTAGATGAGACCAGTAAGAATTAATAATATTATACACAGATACTAACCGGCAATAATAGGTAATTTGGCAAATGTGATATCATTATTCATTAATGTGGTGTTGTGTGCAATTAAAAGCACAATTTTGACAAAAACTGACAACGCAATTAGTAAAGCAGAGCAGGGCAAAAAATAACGTCTCACGATACCCCTCAACAAATGTTATTCCTAGAAGCTTACTAATGCATTTTTCATTTAGTCATTCCATACATACACACGCATAGATGCATATGTATGTCACATGTGGCAGGAGATCTCTCTGTATGCGTGGGAGTTCCTGTCAAAAATATAAACAAACAAGTAGCAAACAAAGCAGTTGTGTTTTGTGTTTTGTGAAATTAGACTTTATTTACATGAAACCGACGTCTGTTCTTGTTTTACACGTGGTTTCAAATTATCTCAGTTTAATTTAATTTTAATTATATCACATCATACAATAATTTTCAAGTTAGTTTAGTGTAATTGTGCTAATTCGGTGTACACTTTTATCGACATCACCACAGGTCGTTATTCACTGCAACTCATTTCCAGGCAGAGCAATCAACATTACCGGACGGCAGTCACGGCTCACGGCAGGCTGCCATTTTACTCATCAACAGGGTTTAATCTCTTAAATAGTTTGGCTCAATTACACATTGACATTACGTGCTTAATTGTAGAGGGAGAACAACTTACAGACTGTTATAACAAATTATTTAGTCAACATGAAGTTTAAGAAGAGTGAAATCGAGGAGGATTTAAACTCCCGAATCTTAATTATTGATGGGGCAATGGGGACGATGATTCAGCGGCATAAGTTGGAAGAGGAGGATTTTCGCGTTGAACGCTTTAAAGATCACGAAAAGAATTTGAAAGGAAATAATGATCTTTTAGTGCTTACTCAACCCCGGATAATTATCGATATTCACAAGGTACATAAATAATAGTTACACTTCCATATGCCAGTCTTTCAGTGATGCTTCTCTGATATTTTTATCATAACTTGTTTTGTTGGAATCTTAAATGATGCTTAAACTATGTTTTAAACCTGTTAAATAAGGCGTATCTGGAGGCTGGTGCAGATATTATTGAAACGAACACATTTAGTGGAACAAAAATTGCTCAACTTGATTACGGTTTGGAGGATTATGCATACGAGTTGAACTTGGAGGCTGCAAAGGTCGCTAACAAAGCTGTAGAAGAATTCATGTCGGAATCTGGATGTAAGGTTAGGAAATATGTCGCAGGCTCTATAGGTCCTACAAACAGGACTTTGTCCATATCACCCTCCGTGGAAAAACCTCATTTCCGAAATATCAGTACGCAAATAGTAACTCATTTAGCAACAATCAAAAACATTTCATTTTTATTTTACCACTGAATCACGAACTTTTGTTAATTATCCCTTGCAGCTTTTGATGAGCTTGTAGAAGCCTACAAAGAACAGACTAGAGGTTTACTCGATGGGAAGGTGGATTTGCTTTTAGTGGAAACCATATTTGATACTGCTAATGCCAAAGCCGCTATATATGCAATTCAGGAACTCTTTGAAGACGAAGGTTACGATGAATGTCCTGTGCTGGTGCGTTTTCACTTCCATCATAATTTCTAACAAAATTATAGGCTCAATATAATATGTCTATTATATCATGGATGCGCAATGCCCTGTTTTAAATTAACTTTTGTGTTTAAAGATTTCGGGAACAATAGTGGACAAAAGTGGTAGGACCTTGTCTGGACAAACCTCTGAAGCGTTTGTTGTGAGTGTTTCTCATGCAAGACCATTAGGGTACAAAATCTTAATCTTGATTATGTTATTACGAAACATGCATAGCAATAAAGAGTCGTTAGTATACTAATTTCGAAAAATTCAAATGTAGGATTGGGTTGAACTGCGCTCTGGGAGCTGAAGAAATGCGACCTTTCATTGAAAGAATAGGTCAAATGGCTGATACTTATATTTTGGCCTATCCCAATGCAGGTAAACATTAAAAAATTAGCATCCCAAAATATATTTGTACAGTTCTAAAATGACAAAAAGTTTGAAATTACTAGGTCTCCCAAACACATTTGGTGAATATGATGAGACCCCGGCAATGATGGCAGCTACTATTGTACAATTTGCTAAAGATGGTCTTATCAACATGGTCGGAGGTTGTTGTGGGACAACACCCGATCATATCCGGTACGTAATTTTACTTTGGATTCACCAAACTTAAGGATGTCTTTTTTTGTCATTTAAGCACCTGTATTTTTGTGAATTCTGTTGCAGGGCCATTGCCGAAGGAGTAAAAAACATTAAGCCGAGGCTTCGCAGTACAGAAAGGAAATTCGCCAACGACATGTTGTTGTGCGGACTGGAGCATTTCACAGTTGGAAAGGACACCAATTTCGTCAATATTGGGGAACGATGCAATGTTGCAGGATCCAGAATGTTTTGCAGACTTATTAAAGATGGGAAATACGATGTAAGGATGAAATGCTCTACTTCTGATATCGAGTTCTTGTATTTTATTTCCGGTTTCCAATTTGAATACCTATATTTATATGTTTTTAAAGGATGCTCTTAGAGTAGCTAAATTGCAAGTAGAAAATGGAGCTCAAATATTGGATATAAATATGGACGAGGGTATGTTAGATGGTGTCTCAGCCATGAATAGATTCGTCAATTTGATTGCATCAGAGCCGGAAATCAGTAGGGTAAGAAAAAACACAAAAATATAAGTGCCTTGATCAGATATTGGTAAACATATTTACATCAAATTATTCAGGTCCCTTTGTGCATAGACTCGTCCAACTTTGAGGTTATCCTGTCTGGTTTAAAATGTACACAAGGCAAATGTGTAGTAAATTCTATTTCCTTGAAAGAAGGCGAAGCAGATTATGTTAAGAAAGCACGGATCATAAAGAGACTTGGTTGTGCTGTTGTCGTAATGGCGTTCGATGAGGAGGGCCAGGTATGTTCAATTCTGTTAGTATGTCTTGGGATCATTGGTTGGGACCTGCCAGCCATCCGGCTTATACATTATATGCGGTTTGGCTTATCAATATTAACCTTTAAAAGTTTAAGTATACCTTACTTTTTCGTAGGCTACAGAAATTGACCGTAAAGTTGAAATATGTGAGCGATCTTTCCGGATATTAGTGGACAAGGTGGGATTCAACCCCAATGATGTTATATTTGATCCCAACATATTAACTTTAGGAACAGGAATGGAAGAACACGATCTTTATGGAATCAACTTCATAGAAGCTACGACAATAATTAAGGTGTGTACTTTCTCTCTCATGGTTTATGCTATAATTTTGTCTTTAACAAAACATCTTTAAAAGTCAATTAAATAATATATTTCGAATGTAGAAAAGATGTCCTGGATGCAGGATCAGTGGAGGGGTTTCCAATATATCCTTTTCTTTTCGTGGCAACGAACTTGTGCGCGAGGCTATGCATTCGGTATTTTTGTACTATGCCATTAAGGCTGGAATGGATATGGGGATCGTGAATGCTGGTAATTTACCTGTGTATGATGACATTGATCCACCACTGTTGAAATTATGTGAAGACTTGATTTTTAATAAGGATCCAGAGGTAAGCTTATTAAATATTTGATATTTGAACTTATTAACCAAGTTTGATATACATTGACTTGAGAAGTTAAAAGCAGTGCTCATGGTCTTGACACACAGGCAACTGAAAAAATCCTGCAGTATGCGCAGTCTCATGGTAAAACTGCCAAGAAAGAAGAGAAAACGGAGGAATGGCGAAGTGAGAATGTGAAAAAACGACTGGCGTATGCATTAGTGAAGGTAGCTACAATTGGATGGAACATCTAAGAACAAGAGGGTTTTATGGTTTATCTAATACTTTGTTGTCAAAAATTGTTTCAGGGGATTGATAAGCACGTCGTTGAGGACGCGGAAGAAGCACGTCAATTGTTTGCTCATCCTTTAAATGTGATTGAAGGTCCACTTATGGATGGTATGGGCCAAGTTGGTGATTTATTTGGTGCCGGTAAAATGTTCCTTCCTCAAGTTATTAAGTCGGCCAGAGTAATGAAGAAAGCAGTAGCATACTTGATTCCCTTTATTGAAGAAGCCAATAAAGACAGTGAAGAAGTAAGTAGTCCAGAAACCTGTTCCGTTCCATATGCAAATTAGCACATGAGTTTCGTGTTTTAACGTTTAACATATTTTGATTTCCAGTCCAGCCAAGCTGGAACAGTAATTTTGGCGACAGTAAAAGGCGACGTTCATGACATAGGGAAAAACATTGTTGGCGTTGTTCTCGGCTGTAATAATTACCGAGTGATTGATCTTGGCGTGATGTGCCCGTGCAATAAAATTTTAGAAGCTGCGATTGCAGAAAAAGCAGGTAATGTATCCCACATAGTGTAGTACTGTATATGAATGAATTGAAAAACAATTAAGCGAACATTATGCTTGTACAGATATTATTGGCCTCTCAGGCCTGATTACACCCTCACTCGATGAAATGATCTATGTGGCGAAGGAAATGGAACGTCTAAAGTTCAAAATTCCGCTGTTAATTGGTGGAGCTACTACATCAAAGCAGCATACTGCCGTGAAAATAGCACCTAGGTACAGTCAGCCAGTTGTGCATGTTCTGGATGCTTCGAAAAGTGTCACCGTCGTAAGATACCAGAAAACTAATAACTGAAGTCTGTGTCAATAATTTATGATTTTTTTTAATCATTAATGCTATTCGAATTATTTGTAGTGCTCTGCCCTGCTTGACCTAATCAATCGGGAAGAATTCATTGAAGATATTGTTGATGAATATATCGACATTAGGGAAGATCATTATGAAAACCTGAAAGAGAGAAAATATTTATCCATCGAAAAGGCTAGAGAAAAGCGTCTCAGGTTAAACTGGAAAGATTATTCCCCAAGTAATTAAACAAATAGCGTTTTACCTTAAAATAGATAATAGCAAGTTTGAAGCTGTGATTTCTTATTAGTTGAATAATAATGTTTTCTTCCAGCAATACCATCCGTTCTTGGAACGCAGACGTTTCTAAATTATTCTTTAGAAAAATTGGTGGAATTCATAGACTGGAAGCCTTTCTTTGATGTGTGGCAACTGCGAGGGAAATATCCCAATCGGGGCTATCCAAAACTTTTTAACGACCCAGCAATCGGTAAACTTGGCAATTTAGCACACAAAGTGACTATGCAATATTGCACTATTGCAGTGTTATAAAATATAAATATTTTAATTGGAATGAAATATTAGGTGAAGAAGCCAAACGTGTCTTTGATGATGCTCAGCGAATGTTGAAAGAGATGATCGCTGATGGTTTACTTCAAGCCAACGGAATTGTTGGCTTTTATCCTTGTAACAGTCGTGATGATGACATTCTAATATACTCCCCCGATCAGGGAATTAATTCTGAACCTATAGGCGTATTTCATGGTTTAAGACAGCAGGTAAAATTGTAATATGTAATTGATTTTCATGGTCATCCGTAATATTTTGGATACTAATCAATTGCGAACTGTTTCAGGCAGAGAAAGAGGTTTCTCAGGAACCATATATGTGTTTATCAGATTTTATTGCACCTGTTGAATCTGGTATCACAGATTATATTGGAGTATTTGCGGTTACCGCTGGGTTTGGCTGCTCAAATATAGTTCAAAAGTAACTAGGCGCATTCAAAAATTACTCATAACCTTTAGCATACTAGAAATACTAGTACTAAAAATAAATGTTATGTTGACTGTTTTAGGTATGAAAAAGATTTAGACGATTACAATGCCATCATGGCAAAGGCCTTAGCTGACCGTTTTGCAGAAGCATTCGCTGAAGAACTTCATGTTAGAGTGCGTAAAGAGCTTTGGGGATATGAAAAGACAGAGAGCTTAGAACCTGGTCAGCTTCATAGCATTAAATACAAGGTTAGAAAACAATTAACTTTTTATCGAATAGCTATATCGTTGAGAATTATACAAGATTAGCCTCATTAAAAATATGTTATAATGTCGTTTCAGGGAATTCGCCCAGCTCCGGGATATCCCAGCCAGCCTGATCACACTGAAAAATTAACAATGTGGAACTTGTTAAATATCGCAGAAGAAACAAATATAACTTTGACTGATTCTTTGGCGATGGAACCCGCAGCATCTGTTAGTGGAATGTATTTCCACCATCCACAAAGTTCATACTTTGCTGTCGGAAAGATTCAAAAAGATCAGGTATATTACACTTTCTCTTAACCAAGATACTATTATCCATTTAATAAGTAGGAAGAGAAGAAAGCAAAAACATCTTTGTTTTTTTAATAACAGGTCGACGATTATGCGGCTCGAAAGAACATGTCCCCTGCAGAAATTGAAAGATGGCTCAACATAAATCTAGCATATGACAGAGAAGAAGAATCAGAGGTTTCGAATTAGTTATACACATCTGTAAAACTACTTTTCACGAGGACCTTTTTCTAAATATTTGGCTTGTGAAACATGCATAATCGTTTGATTAAGGAATAATTTTGCTAACATGTAAATGTAATGTAGTGTTAGTGTTCAATAATGACCTTAAGAAATCATGTCGTTTGCACCTCTATGTGGAAGAAAGTTAGCAAATTGATGACTTATTTTGATATAGGTTATAAACTCGTCATAACAATTTCTGTTTGTAAGTATCATTCAATTTTCTGAAAATAAATAAGTATAATTTCAATTTGTGTACTGTTCATTGGTTATTCAAAAACGAGCTTAGCCTCCACTCTTTGTTAGATTACAAAAATTTTCGTATGGAATTTTCATCAACATTGTTTTTATTTCATATGTATTCTCAAATTCCAAATTTTCCTACTACCAATTCGAAATAAAAACATTCTTTGGACTTTGTCCACTATGCGCCGCCAAGTAGCACATCCTGTTCGTGGAAGGCCTTCAAACAACGCCAATAACGTTGTAGGCTCGAGAAACTCTCGTGTTGCCCCAAACAGTACACCCCACGTGTCCGTGTCCCCTAATCCAACCACCACATCTGCAGCACTAAGGAACGAACGAAGTACCCCTGCACTCAGCGCTCGGGCAAGTTCCAGGTTAAACGCAGTCGGAAACCAGATAATAATGACTAAAGCACAAATGCGGAGGCGGAATGCGCTTCTCCTTAACTCTGTAGCTAATACTATAAGAACAGTTTCTCCAGCAGAAGGAGAACATGGTCCTACAGTAAGCACGAGAAATGTGACACCTGCAACAGATTCTACTGCCAGCGGAATTTTGGCTCCAGCTAGAGCTGTGTCAAAGCGAAGGTTTTTATCTAGTTCAGAAACAGCCAATCTTAGTAATTCGGTTAGTAGTAACAGCGAAGCTACCCATTCAGAGGCTGCTGTTCCCCTGCGTATTATAAGAACAAGAGCTCGTGGTCGCGCTGATCAAAGTTCATCTGACAGGGTGGCCACATCTGCGTACTCGATACAGAGATACAGGCGAATCCGAAACCGGGTATCTTTCGCTCTTCCTGATTTTGATACCAAGGATTCTGTACTGAAAGTTCTGACATCTGAAAAGGTTTGCATTTGCAACAAAATACTTGGCGTAAAGACATATGGAGCAACTTTATATTACGAGTTAGTAACACAAAATTATGATATATCATATATGCATGTAATTGATTTAGATTCTTCCAAGAATTCTATCCTTAATGAATTGGAATGAACTCCTTCCACTGAGGTCTGTATGCAAAACATGGTTTGAAACTATTGAGTCTAATCCCAAAGTTAGTTTCAATTTTGGTATCATCACGCTCCGCTCTTCTATCGAGCCGAAAATGGCAATTTACAATGCATCTTCTGTTACATGGACTAAATTTCGTTTAGTGGGTCCGTTTATTTTTGACATGAAGAGATCAATTCAAAATGAATTTTGGAACAAACATGGTCCACTAATGACTCATTTAGAAATCAATAATCGAGCTATGAGCCTTACAGGCCTAGTAGAGATTTTAGCACGATGTCCCAAGGTACAATTTTTCAAGTGTAACTGGACACCGGAAATGTACTCGTTCAATTCAGAGCTTATCAAGAAGTATTACGGGATTCATTTCAATAACGGGACATTTGCCAATCTTCAGCATTTAAGCATCCAATGTAGTTCCTCCTTGACCGATAGCGCCCTTGGAAGCATTTTGAAATGGTGCGGTGGCTCCATAAGGTACAGTACATACATAAGTATCCATTTATCCCGAGCTCCAAAAAAAATCTATATTCATTTGGAAATATATTACAAATGCTTTTCGTTATACACGTCTAGAACTCTGGAATTAACATCACCTCCCGACGAAGACATTTTAACAAGATTAAAGCCACGATGGTCCATAGACTCTATCCGGAATTACTATGAGCGTTTCGGTTACACGGGCAATCTCCAATATCTCGACTTTTCATGGAGCAACCTGAGCATGGAGGACATAAGAAGTTTATGCCTAATGGAAATGCATTTACGTGGTATTACGCTGAATCACTGCAAATTAGACGATGAAGCCCTGCGCAAAATTTTGTTGAAACATGGAGAGACCTTGGAAGTGTTCAAAATCGAAGGAACACCTTTTAGCGAAACCATATTTAACAAGGAAGTTCTTCCCAAAGTGAAAGTTTTGCATATTGGTGGAGTAAAGGGCACTGTTCGCAGCCTTGGATTCCTCAAAGATATGCCTCGTTTAGAAGAGCTGTCCTGCCATAATACTCAATGGCTAGAACAAAATATGGTTTTACGTCCTTTCAACTCCAAAGCAAAACAAATTTCAATGAAAAGTTTAGATCTGGGCGGAGGCATTAAACATTCAGGCAATAAGAATCTTGACCCAAATCTGAATAAAATTTGGTTCCACGATTTCATTGGACTATTCAACAATATAAGGGAGCTGAATCTTAGTCAATGGTCATCGTTCGGGACAAATATGAACTTCAGAAATATTTGCTACACTTTAGGATTACTGGAAAAATTAGTTGTAAGAGACTGGATCCATTTAAATGATGTCGGTACAACGGGACTTTATGAGGAGGAAATTCATCAAGATTGGGGAACACAACTACCTTCAAGACCAAGAGTATTCCTTGGCCAATTACAAAGTACACTTTAATTTCAGTTGGCAGCATTTATTTAATTTTGTACATGTTATCTTACAGTTATTGAAATTAAATTTATAAAATAATACTTATTCTTTCATTTCACAGGACTAAAGGTCTTAGACTTGAGTGGAACTGCTATAACAGACGCCACCGTTGATCTTGCATTATACCCTCTTAAAAGCCTCAGAAGTTTAGCAATCGATGGAACCAGAGTACGTAACTTACAGTCAACTAATGTCACAGATTTTAAAGTTATCTGAACTATTTAATTTTTTATTAATCGTATTTGCATAATTTCCAGATAACAGATACTGGTTTACGTGACCTAATCACAAAAATTTCATCTTTAGACCGTATCTCCGCTTCGAAATGTTCAAGACTATCTATAACACAACCCCGTTTCAAACGATCTGACGGGCGCACAGTGTTTTTTGGAAAATTTTAAATCAATTTTATGTATTTCATGAATAAAACTTGAAATTTTAGTAAGTCATCCGAATTTCATATAAAATTGTGAACTTATGATGATACTTTCATTCAAAGTGCTTGTACACAGCAGCGACCAAATCAG